>CAIGQW010056824.1:1546356-1560251 GCA_903798125.1 Danio choprae
AGTTAGTTAGTTAGTTAGTTAGTTAGTTAGTTAGTTAGTTAGTTAGTTAGTTAGTTAGAGGTTTGGATTGCTTTGTTACTTAGTTTGTGACAAAGTTAGCTAGTTCTTTGTAATTGAAAAAGTTAAAGAGTGATCAGTGAACATAAATAAAAGCTCAAACACGGAATTTCAAATATGCCATGTGGCACGCAACAAACTATATCAAGGAATTCTCTCTGTGCTACCATATTATATATTTTTTTAATGTACACCACAAACTCTTCAGAAAGAACCATGTCTCTTTAGAGGACCTGCATTAAACCGCTTTATTCATATGAACTCATGTTTTTGATCACTTTATTAATATTTTGAAGAATTTGAACTTTTTGTGCACTGTAAAAAATAAAAAATTAACTTAACATAAAACTGTAAGGCAACTTGGTGCTCAGCTGTTTTTGAGTTGACTTTTAACCCACTGTATTTGACTCAACTCAAAAAAAGCTGTGCAGCAAGTTGCCTTACAATTTTAAGTTTAGTCAATGTTATTTTTTACAGTGTGGAGGGACAGAAATTCATTTCATATTTCATTCAACATATCTTCATATGTGTTCTAAAGTCAATGAATTCTTATTGGAACGACTAGGGGAAGTACAAATAATGATCGAATGTTTCTTTTGGCTTAATGATGTGCGGAGCAGTACAGAAACATACCTGATGAGCACACACTGGTTGTTGGAGCGCTTCCACAGGGATCTGTAGCACTCGTTCGCTATGGCGTAGATGTGAGGAGGGATTTCGCCCAGGTGATGTCGACTGTATCGCTCTACAGCTGCGCTGTCATACAGCCCTGACAGACTCTCATATGGGTTTACTGCTACTAAAATAGAGCCAATGTACGTCTGCAAACACAAGAGAATGGAGAGACAGATAAGTACATTTGAAGTTACATTTTATCTATGAGAATCATAGGCAGTGTGTTTTGCTTTCTGCTGCAGGCCAACTTTTCAAACCACTGATGCAAATAGATTGTATGAGTTGAGATGCTCGGATTTGAATAGCAAATAAGTGCAAATTGGCATCTAAACGGTCAAATGTTTAGGATAGTTTAGGACTTGTCATTATATTGTGTGTGTGATTATACATATATCTATGAATGAAGATTACATTTGATGCTATGTGACTATAAATATAATTAATATGCATACCACATGCATGCACATATAAAATACGAGTTATTGTAATATTTGCAATACTAATAGTATATGCTACAGTACATTTTCAACATTCTAAAGGCATTTAAAATTTCTCAAACTATTTCAATTCTTCCAGCCATGTTGTTTACAATCTACACTGAAATTTTTTTTACACTTTGAACCAATTAAAAAAAAAGTATTGTAATTTGTTAAAGTTATTTTTATTTCTTCTCAAAGTATAACTTAACTTTAGTTCAAATTCATTCATTCATTCATTTTCATTTCAGCTTAGTCCCTTTATTAATCTGGGGTCGCCACAGCGGAATGAACCGCCAACTTATCCAGCATATGTTTTACGCAGCGGATGCCCTTCCAGCTGCAACCCATCTCTGGGAAACATCCATACACACCCATTCACACTCATACACAATTTAGTCTACCCAATTCACCTGTACTGCATGTCTTTGGACTTGTGGGGGAAACCGGAGCACCCGGAGGAAACCCACGCCAACACAGGGAGAACATGCAAACTCCACACAGAAACGCCAACTGATCCAGCCGAGGCTCGAACCAGCGCGATCTTGCTGTGAGGCGAACGTGCTACCCACTGCGCCTCCGTGAGGCCCTTAGTTCAAATTAACAAACTTAATTTAAATATTTAAATGTAAAATATTTATTGTGGTCAAGTAAAAAAATTACATATTGTTTAATAATCAAAAATGCAAAAACCTCTAAGTGCCATCTGAAATTTTCTTCTAATACTAGCATTTTTATCAGGCTCCTATGTCTTGACTCAGTCATTTCACTTTTATGGCAAAGATTAGGCTATTTTCATCGCTTTTAAGATTAAATAACTGAACATAAACATAAGAGGCTGAGAAAAATGCTCATTGAAGAAAATTACAGATGGCACTTAGAGGTTTTTGAATCTGAACTCTTCATATGGACACATATATATTATATTTCATTACTTTAGTCAATCTTTTTTTAACCCTAGTTCAAAGTATAATCTTGCTTTGGACCCAAGTAAAAAAACTACTGTAATATTTTTACAGATAAATTTATAACTTACCCTCAACTTATAATTTTAACTTGAATTTTAATATTAATCAAAACATATATTCTGTTCGAGGAAAAAAATACATTGACTCAAATGCAAAATATAGTATTTATAGAAGATGAATTCATTGAATTACTTTGGTTTGACCTAAAATCAAAATCCAAGTAAAGTTGTACATACATAAATATGTTGTAAATACATATAATGTTAGGCTATGCTACTGCTAGTTATTTTATGTGCAATAATGAGGTAAACTATCTGCTTCTGCTTTCAGTATGACTATACATGTCATGCAAGGTGGGAATAAAACTCACATTAGAAATACATAAAAACTGAAAGCACATAAATTATTTTTTTTTCACGTGACATAAAAACTGCTGGTTTAAAGTAAAAATATGACTTTGAGACTAACCTGGGTTCGTTTTTTGCTTTAAGTCACTTTGAATAAAACAGGTTATAATCCGAAACCATAATTTCCTTTGGCTTAGTCCCTTTATTCATTAGGGGTAGCAACAACTTACACAGCGGATGCCCTTCCAGCTGCAACCCGGTACTGGGAAACATCCATACACACTAATTCACACACATTCACTACCGCCAATTTAGTTTATTCAATTCACCTATACCGGAAAAACCCATGCCAGGAAATCACCCGGAGGAAACCCACGCAAACACAGGGAGAACATGCAAACTCCACACAGAAATGCCAACTGACCCAGCCGGAACCATTGGAAACCATTCATTCCGAAATGAACCATTTCAATAAAACCATTTCATTCGGAAATGAAAGACACAGTAGTTTAACTTTTTTTCAGTGTATAAAACTCTTTCTCCAGTAGAAAATAAGATATGCTGATATGATTTTCCATTTAATAAAAATCAATAGAGTCCAACGCTTTAAATCCAACGATTTTTCATCACATGTACAAAAAACAGCAGGACCATTCTTCAAAATTTCTTTTTTTTCCTGTTTGTTTTGCATACTAGGGCTGCACGATACTGGATAAAAATGTTGTCATTGCGATATTTTGTTTTTCTGTTATACATACTAGGATATTTCAAATAATTTTGCAAGATGACCCAATTTGCAAAGAATTCAAAATTTTATATAGATTGGAACGATTAGTAGTTGAGTGCATCAGCAAACATAGAAACAACACAGAAAACAACAGAACAAAGACAAAAATAAAATAAACAAGGCTTTTTGGTTGGACTATAACAAAAATTCACTAATCAAATGTAAAACAACCCTGCATAGTCTTTATTTCTATTGTATTGTAATAATAATGCAATTACATGCAATTAATCTTCATTGAAGCGGCAAACTTTATAATTTCATGTGCCCAAATGGTTTAAATTCACTTGAAGTCTTACAGTCAGAGGCCTTAAAAAACACATCCAAATAAAAGTCTTTTATATTATTATTAATTAAAGTTTAACTTTGCAATGACTCCACAAATAAAATTTTCTGAACTGTGTTTTCTGGTTAATTATAATCCCAATTTGACATTGAAGATCCCGTGATGTGACTATTGCAGACTCGCATATTGCGATATCGATGCTAAAACAATATATTGTGCAGCCTTATTCATTCATTCATTCATCCTTCGGCTTAGTCCCTACTTTGCATCAGCAACACAGACTCAGTAAGAACTATACTTTCATCCATTCATTCATTCATTTTCTTTTCAGCTTAGTCCCTTTATTCATCAGGGGTCACCACAGCAGAATGAACCGCCAACTTATCCAGCATGTTTTACACAGTGGATGCCCTTCCAGCTGCAACCCAGTACTGGGAAACATCCATACACACTCATGCACTACGGCCAATTTAGTTTATTCAATTCACCTATACCGCATGTCTTTGGACTGTGGAGGAAACCGGAGCACCCAGAGGAAATCCACGAGAACAGAAGGAGAACAGGCAAACTCTACACAGAAATGCCAACTGATCCAGCCAGGACTCGAACCAGTGACCTTCTTGCTGTGAGGTGACAGTGCTAATCATTGAGCCACCGTGTCGTCCCAGGCTTATTGGATACAAAATAAATATGAAAGACTGATTAAGGCTGGATCATCTGTTGCCGATTAACGTGTCAACACAACTACTGTCGAAATCACATTTCTCCCACAGAATACATAAAGGAGGATACTTCCAATGAACTTTGCATGTTTCTCATTTATGACGTTTGTTGAGTCAAATCAGCAACACGAATTTACAAGGTAGTTTTTATAGTAACATTAACATGAAGCTGTAATTCAGATGGAAGTAGAGGAACAGTATACAGTAAAGTATTTTAGAGTCAGTATTTGGCCCTCAGAAGGGGAAAACTGTCTCATTCAGACACAGGTGTTTGCTCTGAACGGGCTGGCGGGATTCCCTTCTCTAGTCGTTCTTTTTAAAAAAGTGGCCTATTTTAAAAACAAGGACCGCTGTTGTCTTTCATTAGGTGCTTCTGACTTTCACCAGTTCATTGTAACTCACTGCCGAGATTTGACACTTTTGGCTCCCTGTTCTGTAGTAAAGCTTAAAGAGTCTTTGTGTGGTTTAGCATTTATAATGGCTCATGTTTCAACAATGCATTGTAGAATACCTGTCGGTTTTTTTAATAATATGAACAAAAATTTGGGATATTATTATTGGCTGTTCAGCTACTACAGAGTCAAATTTAAGACTTTTTAAGGCCATTATGTATTAATTTTTAGACTTATACAAGACTAAACGTTAAGGTTGAAAAAGATTTTTGCTTGCACCATCAAAAAACATTTGAATTGAGCCACATATTTCAAATAATATGTCAAAAAAGCAAACTCTATACACTCTTTTTTTCAAAACATAACTTTACTTTAAAAAAATTAACAGGTTTTAAAAGCTACAATAAGCTCTATGTATGCACAACAGTCTGTCCAGGTCAGTGTCATCACCAGGTAGTTATAAATACATGGATATTTATTTTTTAAACACGTTATTATACGAAGGATATATAAACCATATTGGTAAATAGAGTTAATGAATAATATTGAGATGGTTTTAAACGTTTTACTGGGTGTTGGACATAGGAAAATGAAGACCTGTGAAAATTGATTTAAGACCTAACAAAATATTTCAGTGAATTGAAGTCTTTTTAAGGCCTAAAATTTAGTTTTTGAAAATTATTTTAAGACCCAGTGGACACCCTGTATTATATTAGTTATTAAAAAGTATGCTTTTTTTTATCAAATTAAAGTTTCATTTTTAATAGTTATCCTTTAGAGCATTTATTTGATGTTTTCAGACCTTAAATATCAGACCTTTTAACTAATCATATTCTTAATAAACAACTGAGATGTCAGATCCTCAAGAAACCTCCACAGGAATTTTCCAGCTGGCTTAAATTATTGTGGACGCTTTAAAAAATGTTCCTCGCAAATAGACAATAGATGGGTTTGTGCAGATTACACAAAGTTACATTTTTGACTTATACAGGGCTAAACGCTATAAATGCTAAAGATTTATTTTTTTTTTTTCAAATATCCCAGTTGGAAAAGATTTTCACCTGCCATATCAAAAATGATTATAATATAATATATTTAATAATACAACAACAATAATAATAATAATAATTTAATAATAAAAAATATAGGTCAGGTCAGTATCCTCAGCAGTAAATATATGGAGAATTGTTAAACAAATGTTTAAGGAAAATAATTAAACCATTATAGTAAATAAAGCTAAATATTAAATACAAAAAAGAAAAAAAGTAAAAAGTTTTATTGAGATGGATTGTTGGCCATTGTATGAGTGTTGGCCAGATTGGGTAGCTATACATCAACAAAGTAAAAAATTAAGACCTGTTCAAAAAGACACAATATTTTAGTAGATTTAAGACTTTTTAAGGCCTAAAATTTTGTTTTTGAGATTTAAGACATTTTAAGACCCCACGGACACCCTGTTATTGAACTGAACTGAACCAACATCTCATATCTAAGAAATATTCCTGTCTATTACTGTGAAGCTGCTTTGAATTAAAGATTAAAGACCTATCTTTTTAGTAATGCTTACACACAATGCATCACATAACTGAATTGAATCAGTCCTAATGCACTTTAAATAAAGGTAACATGACTTCACAGAATTTCTAAAAAATAACACATAAAGAATAGCATATATAAAGATAGGCTGCATTAGATATTATAGTACACACTACATCCAATTCAGCCAATCAAAGTGTGGCACACTGCCCCAGATGCCACAGGGAGCGTTTAATCTCCACAAGTGCCACCTCAGAAATGCAGCGAAGGTCTACAGCAGCCACGTCCTTCACATAACCTCCCCCTGGGTGTGTCTGCAAATGTGTAGCAGCACTCAGGGGTTTAATTGGGACCGAATGTCATCGCTCTGTTGCTGTTGGGCCCAGTACAACGCTGCTACTAATATCATTAAAGATAAATGCTCATAAAACAGACGCAGAGATGCACTTTTTTAAAGAAAACATGCTTTTTATATGCTGTCGTTCTACATGCACAGACAAGACTGCATTCTAGGGAGACAGCTGAGAGTGACTGCTATGCACAGTGATGTATAATAAACTCACACACACACACACACACACACACACACACACACACACACACACACACACACACACACACACACACACACACACACACACACACACACACACACACACACACACACACACCTCTCAATGTTAAAGCGAGTGTGTAGGGTGAAAGTTGAAACATGATCCGGCCCAACTGAAGCAGAACTATTTCCTGCTACAAGCTCACACTACAGGGAAAAAGAGAGAGAAATAGAGAGAGCAATCATGTGAAAGAGAGGTAAACCTCACATGCAAAAGACATTTTCTGGATCACCAGTGTGTGTGTGTGTGTGTGTGTGTGTGTGTGTGTGTGTGTGTGTGTGTGTGTGTGAGTGTTTGTGTGTGTGTGTGTGTGTGTGTGTGTGTGTGTGTGTGTGTGTGTGTGTGTGTGTGTGTGTGTGTGTGTGTGTGTGTGTGTTTGATGTGGGATGCTGCTCTTGCATTTTCTGTCCAAATGCAAGGCGAAAAGAAGTCCACAGCTGTTTATAATCAGAGAGAGAGAAAGAGAGAGTTAATATGTGTGTGTGTGTGTGTGTGTGTGTGTGTGTGAGAGAGAGAGAGAGAGAGAGAGGAAGAGAGAGAGAGAGAGAGAGAGAGAGGAAGAGAGAGAGAGAGAGAGAGAGAGAGAGAGAGAGAGAGAGAGAGAGAGAGAGAGAGAGAGAGAGAGACGTCTTTGTGCTTTAAATGCTGTGGAATTGGATCTCAGCAAGACACACACATTCCACAAAACGACACACACACACACACACACACACACACACACACACACGTTCATGCTCAAGCAGAAGCTGCTATTTTCATCAAGACTTGTATGTTTTTATTGGCATGAAGAATGTTTCAGTTTATTTGCACTGAGTCTAATAAGTTTAATCAGATTTTATGCATTAATATTTAATATGACAAGTTGAAGACGAAATAGGCGAGTTTTTTTGCAGACCACCAAACACAAACCACACACACCACACACAAATAACAGCATAATTTGCTCTGATTGCTCCCATATGTCGCCAATTAGCCAATCAGTTTAGCAGAAATGTGGCGGCTGCTCTAATTAGACAATCAATTCGTTAGATTTACTAATGTGGAAGGGTAGAGATAGTTTTATAAGCGATTTTATATGTGTGTACATTTAAAGATGATTTAAGATTTTATTTGCATGCAACTAGCGGAACAGGGGTGTGTTTCCCAAACAACAACGTAACTCGTGGCAGAACTATCATAGTACGATGCATCGTTTGGGAAAAGAACAATGTAGTGAGGAGTGCTTCCCAAAACCGTAGCTGCTGTGTCACAGATCTATTATTTGAACCATGTTAGTTATAACATAAAATGCAATAAAAAAAAATCCAATATTAGTTTTGGTAAAAACATGCACTTGTTTTCCATATTAATTGAAATATATGTAAACGGCACATATAGGGCCTATGTTTCCTTTACAAATATTATTGAGAATATTCCATATTCTATTCTAAAACATAAAATCACTTAGCCAACACATATTCTAATCTCATATATAAATCATATAAATTGTTAATGGTTGTAATTTATAGTAGGCAATTTATTAAGAAAAAAAAAAAAATCCTACCTAATAATAATTCATTCATTCATTTTCTTTTCGGTTTAGTCCCTTTATTAATCTGGAGTCGCCACAGCGGAATGAACCGCCAATTTATCCAGCATATGTTTTACGCAGCGGATGCCCTTCCAGCCGCAACCCATCACTGGGAAACACCCATACACTCTCATTTAGATTACCTAATTCACCTATAGTGCATGTCTTTGGACAACCGGAGCACCCGGAGGAAACCCACGCGAAATCTGGGAGAACATGCAAACTCCACACAGAAATCCCAACTGACCCAGACGAGGCTCGAACCAGCGACCTTCTTGCTGTGAAGCGATTGTGCTACCCACTGCGCCACCATGATGTCCCTAATAATAATAATTATTATTATTGTTTTTATTATTATTAATTTATTATTATTATTATTACGTAGGATATTGTTTATTTATAATTTTTTTTGGAAAAGTCTACTTTTACAACTTTGACACATCCAAGCCCCTGCAGAAATGTTCTAACCAACAGGCCAATGTCACATACAGTATATATACATTTCTCAATAAATAGCCTACTATAAATTAAAACAATTAACTTATGCTATATATTTTGTTTTCACAAGCTTTGGAGATGTAACGTAAATTCCACTTTTAAATAATAGGACACCTATAGCTTTCATCATGAGCCATGGCTGCATTCAAAATGGCATAAATGTTTTCAAAGTGCACTACAAAGGAAACACAATTGTCAATACAGAGATCGCTACAACAACTGTAAAAATACTTTGAAAGCAAATTACACCTAAGAGAAATGACTTTAATGTTTTTTTGTATTTTTTAAATCATTCCAAGTTTAAATGTTGGAACATTTGAAATGAATAGGGCTTAGGGGGGATAACTGGGAATAGAACACAACCAGGAACTATGCTTCTAACTACAGCTCAAGAGGAGTAGTTAGAAATGTAAACGTTTGCGATGCAGTTTGCGAATGTTCGTTGTAACGATGGAGTTTGGAAAACTACGCAACGACAAAACTTGCGACCATAGTTGGTTAACGATGGTTTTCGGAAACGCACCCCAGCGAAGTTCAAGCTTGGTGAACTCTGACCAGCGAAATCGCATTATGTGACAGCGTGAGACCAATCGAAGTTCAAAACAGGACCTCTCTGGATTTAAATTTAAAATATGGACCAATCGTTTGCTTTTTTAAATGTCTAATCATCTTGTTTAATCCTGCCCCATTTCGCAGCGCCGTACGACAGAATTTCACATGTTCAAACTCTAGTGTGACCGTGCCATAAGACATCAGTGTATCATTGGGAGTTGTGTTTTTTTCTTGCCTGATCATGTTACTGCTCTTGTTTTTTTTTTTGTTTTTTTTTATTAATAGTATTATTACAGTGAATATGATTTTGAAATTGTTGAATATTATCCAGTTATGGCATGAAATGAAAAGAAAACACATGACAAACACAAGTAAAATTTATTAAACTGTCAAAATCTTGATGAATCTTAAGTAGTTTTATTTAAATATAGATTTTTCTTGATATTTTACTGAATATATATATATATATATATATATATATATATATATATATTATTTCTTTAATAATTTAGTCAAATCATAATTCACACATATATTTAGTAAAATATCAGGAAAAACCCTACATTTAAATAAAACTACTCATGATTTTGACAGCTTAATGAATTATATATATATGTGTGAATTATGATTTGACAAAATTATTAAAGAAATATGTGAATCATGACTAAATCTATCTTCATTTTTTTTTTTTTTTTAAAAAGCCCCAAAACTTTTTTTCCAGTTCTGACGTAAGATTTGAATGAAGAAATCCTTTAGTATTTTTTTTCAACCCCTAATAAGGTGTGGGAAAAGGTTTCAGTCATGTCGAAACAGGAGGTGTGTATTTTTCTCATGATAAGTGAGTAACTCTGACGTTACTGTGATAACCATCACATACCTGCAGTCACACCCACACTCACAGCTGACTGGTTCACACTCACTCAAACTCAGCCAATCACACAACAACATGTGACACAGCAGAGTTTCCTGGAATAACTGCACTATCTTTACCTCATATAATGCTCAATTGAACGGACAAACAAGACTATTACTCTATTTGTTCATGTTTTTCATATTGTTATTCATATTTTCTGTATCATTACATCACAAAACTCAACTTTACATGGAAACTAAACTATTACTCTACATGTGAATGAATATAATTTTTTATATTTATTATTATTCTTATTTTCTGGTTCATTACATCATAAGAGTTAAACAGACAAATGAAACTATTACTGTATCCGTATATTGAAATGTTTGGCATGCTGATTCTTATTTATTGATTATAATTAATGACATTATAATTATTATTTAAGAATCACCATGTAATTAGTCTTTATAATTTTGACCACTAAAACATTACTACAGAACTCAGTAAGGGGACATAAAGTGTGTCATATCATTTCACACTGTAAAATCAGTGTAATGAAAATGTTCAAATATTGATGACCAGTTCACCATAAAATAAAAATTGTCCTAATATTTGGATTTAAAATGTTTGATTTGTTCTAACGCAGTACATAAAAAGCACATGTCCAAGTATCATGGAAAGGCGCTACAATGAAAGTGAATGAGTTTCAGTGCTGTCAAGCTTTACAATGACAAATACGCTCCATAAAAGTGTTATAAAAATAGTCCCATGTGTTAAAAAGTCTTATGAAGCCATCCGATAGTTCTGTGTGAGGAACAGGCAGAAATTTAAGTCATTTTTCATTGAAACTCTTGATATCTGGCCTAGTAATTCTTGGCACATTCGCGACAGACGTAGTCATGTCGGATTTCACTGATTCCACAGTCAGCAATACTTTACAGTACTTTTATGCAGCATAAACCTTGACAGCCCCGGCCCAAATTTACTTTCATTTAATTGAAAAACAATTAGAAATTTCTTTTAGAAATTTAAAGGGGTCCTATTGTGCTCTTTTACAAACTCTTGATTCAAGACGAGGGGTGTACTAGAACATGCTCGGATGCTTGGTGCATCGAAAAAAAACTTCACATTTATTTTCACATAATTTACATTACAACACCGTTCTCCCCAGCCAAATAGCGCAATTAGTTCTAACCGCCTTCTAAAAAAACGACATGCGTTGTCATTGGGTCCTAGTGCATTGCGATTGGCTAACAGAGAGACACTTTTTTCAGTACACTTTTATATACTTTGAGAGAGTTTGTGTTGTAAATCCAGCAGCTGTAATCTCTCCCCATCAGTTCAGACTAAGGAGCCAATCACAACGAATGCGTTTTTCTGTTCTGAGAATGCAAGATGCACCGCACTGCCTTTTTTTGTTGACAATAAAAGAAGTGCGTTGCACTTTTTATGTTGCGAGGCAGCAACTGAATCAGCTGTGAATTGTGTGCGATCATTGCTGTTGATTGTTATAATTGTAATATTTAATAATATTGTGATATTCAAGATTTGTAAAGTCATACAGCTCTGGATAACTTGAAACAGTGACCACAAGTCTCTCCTCCACCTTTAAAAGTCTCCATAGTCATTTTGACAACACAAACACTGCTGTCACCTCAATGGAAACCCCACCTCTGCTTTCATTTGATTGGAAAATGCAAAGGACGCAACTGATGTAGTGTTTTTTCCGCTCACAGTCGACTTTTTTGAACTGCAGGTGCACACCGCACAACTTCAAAAAAGCGAGGTGAGAAGGACGCATAAGCAGCACGCAAAACGCTCGCGGCCATTAGAAAACCATTAAAAAAAGATGCCACTCAATGCAATAAGTGCGTTTGGTGTGATCAAGGCCTAACATGGTGGCATCCATCACTTAATATAATCATTATTAAAACGTTTAAAGAATAAAATACATGTTCTTATACATATTTGGGAAAGTGAATATAAGATATTTCACAATCTATTTCATTTGAGAAAAGAAAAATACTGGTCCAGAAGATCGTTCATAAACTTTGCACACGTGGATATAGCAATAGATATCAGAGTGAAAACTAGAGGTGTGAACCTACACTGGTCTCACGGTTCGGTTCGGTTACGATTATCATGCCATAGATTCGGTTCAAATCGATATCTCGGTGCATCATGGTGCATTGACGATGCTTTCCATAAAAAATTATATTTTACTTCACAGCACAAGAAAAATGTATAAATAAATTTATATTTATATATTATTTGTAATACAATTTGTCCTTTAATACAAACAGTCAGAACTGTACCTTTAAAAAATCAAGTACATGCACAGAACAACATAGTATTTATAGCAAATAAACAAATGTAAATATCCCGATCGCTTTATGAGGCCTGTCGAGCGAGTTCTTACACCCTTATGATTGGTCACGCGTTCAACAGAAAGGGCTGTGATTGGCTGCTGTTCACCGATGAGAGACACTGATAAACGGCAGCGGTGATCACAGCTAATCGTTGACAGACGCGGAGGAGAAATCTCGCTTTACGGACATGCGCTCGTGTCTGTATCCACAAGTATCGCTATAACAGCCGAGAGGAGAGGGAACGTCACACCAGCAGGTCAAAGGGCCACAGTGAGAGAGAGAGAGAGAGAGAGAGAGAGAAAGAGAGAAATGGAGTTTACTTTCATTTTCTCAATCGCAGTGAAATAGGGGCTTCTGCTGTAACTGTCCAGCAAACACTCATACAGTAAATTGTGCAAAGTTTCTGTGTTTTTAAGTAGTTGAAGAGTTTTAATTACTCACGGTCGCCTCCCTCGCCATAGTAAGCTACCGCGACATAGCGCATATGAGATGATGTCAGTACGTAATAACCGCTTATGATCTATTACTGATCCGATAACGAATTGTCCACGCGGTGCACCAAAGAAACAATCAATTTTGACACCCCTAGTGAAAACATTACTCTTGTTTTGACCCCCCTCAACCCTTTAAAGTTCCATAGGCAGGATTGGGGCTGCTTTGTGACATCATTAAGCCCAAAAGCAGAAAAAGCAGTTGTAGTCCAAACGAGCTGTTCGTTGTAGTTCTTAAAAAGAGATTTTTTAAAAACATAATATGTCCCTTTGAATTAGACTTTGACATGTGTAACCTTTACAATCGTTTTTATTCCCAAACATGCACATTACATACTCACTAACATTCACAAAGTGGAAAACATAATAGGACCCCTCTAATGAATCTTTTGAATTCAACCGAAGAAACTTTGTCTGAAACAACATGAGGCAAACAAGCGATGACAGAATATTCATTTTTGATTGTGATTATTAAATACAGACATTAATGTCCCATTTAGTCCACAAACAAACAATCCCTAATTATGTATTAATTGGACTTGATGCAGATCAGTGGGAATAAAGACTTCAGAGAGTCAGCAGTAGCATGTTAACTCTGTTCCTTCCAGCCCGTCTGGAAATCTGGAACTAGACAAACTGCTTTTGGCACAGACCACATCCCGACAATACACACACACACACACACACACACACACACACACACAC
>CAIGQW010056824.1:1570251-1594403 GCA_903798125.1 Danio choprae
CACACACACACACACACACACACACACACACACACACACACACACACACACACACACACACACACACACACACACACACACACACACACACACACACACACACACACACACACACACACACACACACACACACATCTATATGATAACTTACACAAACGTAATGATTTTTATACTATACAAACTAGGCCTGCTCGGTTATGGGATTAAATCATAATCAATTATTTTGGTTAAAATTATAAATCAGAATTATTTCAAATAATTATCAGTGGGCCATTTATATATATATGAGCGTAAAAACAAAAATATTGCTGTGAAATGCAGTCTATGTCCAGTCTCTAAAGAACTTTCGACTGCTTTTAACTCGACCAGCAACTTGTTCAAGCACTTGAACAGAAAGCATTCTAAGACAATACTCGTCACCAAGGAGGACACCGGAGCCCAAAAACACTGGGGCCCAACTCAGCCTAAACAGGCTAAATTACATTTTTTTGTGCAGGATCGCAAGTGAAGATATCTTCTGAATGTGAAGAGAAGCATAGCTGCTTACGGGGCCATTCACATATCACGTCTTTTGCGCATTTCCCATGCGCACTCAGTTGAAAACCGTGAGTCATGTGACAAGAACTGACTTTGTCTTTTGAATATGTCAAGCTGCTGTGATCAACCCATTGTAATGTTTTTGAGTGAATATTAAATTAACGAAAGAGCTGCAGTTAATTTAGCATTTTTATAGGTATATTTTATGTTTTAAAAGTAACTTCAAAGTAAAGAAATTAGTAATATGATTACTTTTTAGGGCTTCACGGTGGCGCAGTGGGTAGCATGATCACCTCACAGCAAAGAAGGTTGCTGGTTCGAGCCTTGGCTGAATCAGTTGGCATTTCTGTGTGGAGTTTGCATATTCACCCCGTGTTCGCGTGGGTTTCCTCCGGGTGCTCCAGTTTCCCCCACAAGTCCAAAGACATGCGCTATAGGTGAATTGGGTAGGCTAAATTGTCCGTAGTGTATGTGTGTGAGTGAGTGTGTGTGGATGTTTCCCAGTGATGGGTTGCAGCTGGAAGGGCATCCGCTGCGTAAAACATATGCTGGATAAGTTGGCGGTTCATTTCGCTGTGGTGACCCCAGATTAATAAAGGGACTAAACTGAAAAGAAAATGATTGATTGAATGAATGAATGATTACTTTTTATGAAGTAATTAGTAATATGGTTTCCTCATGGGGACTAAAAAAGTCCCCACAATGTCAATAATTACTGCTATGACTACACTTAAGGAGACATTTGGGCCCTACAATGTAGTGGATACCATGACCACACACGCACACGCACACACACACACACACACAAGCACACGCACACGCACACACACACACACACACGCACACACTTCTCCTTAGCTCTCTTTCTCTGTCCCCCTTTCGTTCTCTCATTTGGCTGCAGGAAGTGAGGGATCAGATATCGTTTGGGTCAACAGGAAGGCAGGCCAGTGATGAAGGGCATTCCTGCATATTTCAAACCCAAAGACTTTCAAACTCCAGCTCTCTCACATGACCCGGGCTTTCTGCTAAGAGTCAAATCAGTCTTCAAGACGCAACCAAACTTATTTCACCAAGCAACACACTCACATATACACTGCTCAACTGCTGACCTACTTTTCCAAAGCACTCTCATTTTCTCTCTCTCTCTCCAGCAGTGAAAAATGTGTGTTTATATTTCACGACGAAAGTGAACGAGGGAAAGAGAGAGCTGTATAAACTCACGCCGAACAAAGACAAAGGCCATCTTCATGCATGTATGTGGATGTACTTTGCACTTGTATGAGTTTTAGATGCCTCTGAGTTTGCAATTGTGATGAATCATAAAAGGAAGTTCGCTTGTTTGCTTCCTCTTTGTTTTGTGATTATAATGACTGAGTCATTTGGGAACAAACAGACTAATTAAGAATTGAAGTGGTGCGTGTTAATTGACATGAGTCACGATTTGATGAATAATTAATCTAAAAGGAATATTCAGTCATCAATCTACTGTCATTCCTAACTTGTATCGGTTATATGTCTTCCATGGACCACAAAAGGAGATGTTTTGGAGAATGAAGTGGTCAATGATTTGTATGTAATTGGGAACTGAAGCTTTTTCAAGATTCAAAATGTATAACAATAAATAATAAGGAATTATCAGAAATGCCCGTTTCACTGTATTTCAAGCCTCTTCTCGATATCAAACCAACAGCTCCCTTGGGTTTATAAAAGCAGTAA
Source organism: Danio choprae (assembly GCA_903798125.1). Classification (NCBI taxonomy): domain Eukaryota; kingdom Metazoa; phylum Chordata; class Actinopteri; order Cypriniformes; family Danionidae; genus Danio; species Danio choprae. The sequence goes on from CAIGQW010056824.1 coordinate 1,572,505, forward strand.
GAGCTACTTTAGAAAACAAAAATCATTATTTTGAGTCAGAGCTTTTCACAATGAATCAGCTGGTCTTGATTCATTCACAAATCCAAGTGATTTTGATTCTTGGCTTCAACTCAACACAGTCCCAACGGCTCACTGTAGTAGAGGATTATCAGTAAGTAAATGATCTAAACTTTGGTCTTAATCTCAATGAAAGCTACCGAGTGACTTCATTATTGAGTCTTTTATGGTTCATTTACAGTAGTACATTCATCCTCTGTACTATATAACAACAGGAGCTACGTTTTTTTTTGCAGTTTTTGTTTTCGCGAATCCACCAGAGGCCGCTGTTGAGATCTCAAATTTCTCTCGTGAGTGCCATTCGCGCCTGCTCTTCTCGCGTAAATCCACCAGAGGCCACTGCCGAATGACTGACTGACAGACCAATCGACTGATCCACCCCTTTCCTTAAACACAACCGATAGTGTTTTCAAAAGCACCGATTGACCCAGTAAGTGTATAAAGGAACGGCGTCATATGGCCCGTAGAGTTCGCTTTAGACAAAATGCAGCCATACGTATATCTGGCTACATAATTTGTCATCTCCAGAAATGTATATAGGGCTACGTTTTCAGAATAAGGCTATGTTGTGTAAAAAAACTCATTCTTTAAAGTCAGATATTTCCAATGAATCAGCTGGTTTTTAATGAGTAATTCAACTGATTTTATTCTTGAGACCAACACAACACAATCACAATAGACCACTGTAGGATTATTGCTAAGTAACACCTTAAACTATTATTACAGTATTATTGATATGAACTATACAAAGACTTGGAATTTCACGCTTGAGTCTTATAGCACAGCTGCCATCTTTTTAAAGCTGGAAAGCATCAGTGTCCATTCATTCAATACATAACTCAACGTGTCTCGAGTGTTTCAAGGAAGCCAACGGGAGGATGAATAAATGATTGCCATTTTTGGCTGAACTAGTTGTTTAAAAGAAATATAGATCCCACAAAGCCTTTAAAAACAAAAGGACAAATGCGTAATGAAAGCTCAAACGGTTTTCTCATCAAGTGTTTCTCTTTATCAGCGTGAGCACTGAGGGGTTTTCCTCTTGTTGGAAGCAGCTTTGATTCACTGTGCTGTGTAATCATTAAGCTGCTCACAAGATTTAATGTGTGTGTGTGTGTGTGTGTGTGTGTGTGTGTGTGTGTGTGTGTGTGTGTGTGTGTGTGTGTGTGTAATGAACGATTAACTGACACCAAGCAGATGAGTAGAGCAAAGGGGGTACATGATCAAATGTGTGTAAGGAGTTCACGTTTACAAACTAATATTCCCAATTTTAGTTCGCTAAATGCGACAAAACCTCCATTTTGCATGTAAAAAAAATGTAAAAGTTGTAAATAACAGACTAATGAGAACATTTTAGAGGGAAATGTCTACATATTACCAGTGTTAATTTTGACAGCAAGTTTTGATTTAGTTTCAGTCTTCTGACTAAAAACTCCATTTTACTTTTAGTCATATTTTAGTCTTCTGAATCATTTTAGTTTTGGTCGACTAAATTTCATAAGATTCTAGTCGACTAAATCTACTCTATATTTAATTGACTAAAATATATTTGGTTTAATTTAAGTGTAATTTAGTTTAAATATTGTATACATTTATTTATACAAAAATATTCTAACTTTAAAAACGAAATAAAACAGTATCATTAAAATATAGCCTTTCCATTGTAGACCACAAATTAGATATGCATTGTTTATTTATATGATAAGTAATTTGTAAAATGATGTGTCGGCAATCAATCCACATGTAAGAAAAGTAGCCTACTGAAAATGTAGGACTGTGCAATTATTTAACAAACCCTTTATTTTAACGTGGTAAACTGCTAGTCTTTTTAACCAGTCTGTTGAACAGTTTCAAGCCATTAAATCTTTGAAAGGGCTTAAAATAGTTCAAGTCCACTTTGCAATGTCAGTCTACCAAGCTTTACTCTTGTAGTTGGTGTTACAGTAGTTGGTGCTCAGCTATAGCACTAATTAAATAAGTAATGACATTTGACTGGCAAATGATAATGTGTTACATATAATACATCCCTCAATCACATTTTCGTCTCGTTTTTATTAGTCAATGAAAATATCAGTATATTTTTTATAGTTGTCTTCATCACTTAATTTTTATTTCATTTTCGTCTAGTTTTTGTGGTAGAAACATGTTCATCATGAAAATTATGCTGAAAATTTTTCGCCAATGAAATTAACACTGCATATCACACTTGTGTTGTTGCAATGGAAAATGGAAACTAATTTCATCTAGCAGAAACTTTTAATTAAAACTTTTATTATTATTATTATTTTAAGTAAAACATATTTTGGACAGTGGCTGCACGGTGGCGCAGTGGGTAGCACGATCGCCTCACAGCAAGAAGGTCGCTGGTTTGAGCCTCGGCTGGGTCAGTTGGCATTTCTGTGTGGAGTTTGCATGTTCTCCCCGTGTTTGCGTTGGTTTCCTCCGGGTGCTCCGGTTTCCCCCACAAGTCCAAAGACATGCGGTATAGGTGAATTGGGTAAACTAAATTGTCCGTAGTGTATGTGTGTGAATGAGTGTGTTTGTGGATGTTTCCCAGTGATGGGTTGCAGATGGAAGGGCATCCGCTGCGTAAAACATATGGTGGATAAGTTGGCGGTTCATTCCACTGTGGTGACCCCAGATTAATAAAGGGACTAAGCCGAAAAGAAAATGAATGAATGAATGAATATTTTGGACAATATACACGTCATGAAAAATACTTTGTAGCATTTTTTGCATTTAAAAGTTCACATTTTATGTGACATCGGCGATAAGCTCACAAATAATGACTTTAAAAAAAAAGACCAAAGACTGTGTTTCAAAGCATTTAAGATTCACAATAGTCAGAAACATCATGTTAATAACATCTTTGCCTAATAACTGGTCCATAAATGGATTATAACTACTGCAAAACTATTAAATCCCCACAAAATATACATAAAAAATATTCAACTACAACATAGTGCCTTCATTTCACTAAAAAGGTCATAGTTGACTGCCAAGCAAGCAAAAAAGAGAGAACCAAAAGTTAATTCTTAATATATACCGCTTCAGGACTAAAGCCACAGCATCTCTGATCCTTTTGTTTCAGGATAAAAAAAGAATAACCCGGAGTGTTTGTTTTCCCATAGTGGCACTCCTCAGCACTAAAACAACTGTCAAACAGTACCTGGCTCTCTGATTGGCCAGTTCAGATGAAAATAAAGAGCTTTACCTTTGAATAAGCTCCACCTACAGCGACTGTGGGGAGGCGATAACCTCAGACACACCGCTGTGCAAATACAACCATACACAAACACACACACACCTAAAACAAAACGGACATGCAGACCTATGACCATTACTGCAAACTGAAATGAGTGCATGTTGTGCATCCACACTACACCAAAAAACGAGAGCAGATCTACACGTGAACTTTCTCTCTCTCTCTCTCTCTCTCTCTCTCTGTAAAGTTAGACATGCAGAAGAGCAATGGTGTGAGACTGAAATCATATCTTTTTTTTTTCCTGAGGTCAGTCATGTAGAAGACATTCATGCATTCACAAGCTCAGCTCTTCCCCACATTCCTCACGCATGTTTCGGCTGAATCTGTTTCCGCACACACAGCGCTGTGTCTTTTTTAAAGACTGCTCCTTTTGTCCAGAACCGATTCACAGGCTGGATACGCAGCAGCCGGTGGATATTTGACACTATTGTGTAAAGTTGGGGCAGTCCACTGATTTTTGAGCTTCTCCTTCTGCATCAGAATGGTATGAAGTTCGAATGATTCAAAAAGGTTAATTGAATCTGTCACACTTGTACTGTTTGGGCTGTGAGAAATTCACTGGAAACCATACTGAACATGGGAATCTTCAAATTTAAGTTCATATAAAAATGTCTAAAAATGGGAAACTTCAAATTTAAGTTAATCTAAAAATGTCTAAAATTTAAAAAATGGGAAACTTTAAATTTAAGTTCATGTAAAAATGTCTAAAAATTGGAAACTTCACATTTAAGTTCATCTAAATATTTCTAGTTTCAGAAAATGGGAAACTTCACATTTAAGTTAATCTAAAAAGTTCTACAATTATTAAAAACAGGAAACTTCATCTAATAATCAACCCTCAGTTTGAAACATAACATACTTATTATAATCATGCATTGCTTTGATTTGATTTTACCCCAGTTAGAGATATGTTTAGTAAAATATACGTTTGATACACCATTTTTAAATTGTATTTTAGAGTATTTAGGGGGATTTACAACTTTTTAGCCTTTTAATATCATGTCAGCAATAATCTTGCCAAGTCCACAGCTTTTGGTGCTTCTCCTTTTAACTGTCAGAAACTGAGCTGTTGCGTTCAAGTAGGTTTTATTGAGACAATTTATTTAATTACTGTGACGCCCACACGGGTGAAAAGCACAACCCAGAAGACTAATGCCAATATTAAGAGCCTTCACTTGTGAATCATGCGACTTATGGGAGAGGCTTTTGCTGCTGATCTTCATGTCACGCTCATTTCGCAGACTGGTCAAGAGGGATGAAGAATAAAACGACTGTCTAATATCTATCAACACCAGTCCTGACAACAGCTAGCCCAATTATTGTTTCTGTAACAGGGATTTACTTCCTAGGATTTTTATTCCAGAATCATTTTTTATAAAGTATGAAGTCTGTTACATTTCAATTTCTATGTGAGCAGAATATAATCCGTCATGCATTTTTCACATGATTTACAGAAGACACTCGCTAAAATGCCATTCTGTGTAACAGTAGTTTAAATCCTGTCAGTAGAAAAGACCCTGTCAGTCATATTCAGAACAAGAGTGCTTTGATGACATATTGAATTTGAGAATAATAGTGAAACCTCATAATTTGTCAGTATACATTCCTTCAATTCACAAGGTTTTAACAACTTGTTTTAATTATTTTTAGGTGAGAATCAGGATGTTGTTTATTGTGTACACAAACATAAGAATGTTATGTTAAAAACATAATAATAAATATACAGTAGGTAAAGCAATGTGACAATTTAAATGAATGTTGTATATGAAATAAAATAACCTCATCATACAACCTCACTATTATTAATGAATTTTGCTAAAAATATATATATTATAATGTATTTTTTTATTTGTCTATATATATCATCACCACTGCATTAGACAAAATATAGATATTTTTATTTAATGTTATATCTAATCTGTGTCATGCTTTGTAGACTTATCACTAATCAACCACTACTTATCAATTCAGCATGTGTACAGTTGTACACTTCTAATAATAGTCACGGGATGTAGAGGAGGAAACGAGAAGAAAGGTAAGGAAATGCATGAACCCTTCAGAACCGAGCCAATAATAAGTGATGCGACTGAGGGAGTCCAACACATTACACTGACACTCGACGAGCGCGCACACACACGGTTGTAAACACAAACAAAACTACATTAACACAATTAAGCAACTTGTGTAGGCCTATATAAGCAAATAAATATTAGATATACATACATGATTTAACTTTAGTTCTCCTAAACAAACAGAACATCACTGTTATAGCGTAACATTTATTTTTCATATTCAACTTACCTCGGTGAAAAAGTTATCCATTGTCCTTATAATTACGAGTCTCCAAGGTCTTCATAGGAGTCCACGAGCCGAACCATAAGTGTCACAGAGCCGAGTGAAAAGTGTCATGCAGTCCCGCACTGTATCACTGCATCTCGCTGATCTCCACACCACTGTTTGCTTCTCTCTTTTTCTCGCGCAGAAACACACGTCTTTGTTTCAGACTATACAGATGTTGAAAACTATCATGCGTCCCGCTGCCACTCACGAGAGCAGGGAAAAGTTGGCTCTTCCACTAGCGCTGTGGCACCGGGGCTCGCGCGGCTCTCCGTGACGGGCTATAAAGTCACTTTGTAAGCCGGTGTGACACGCGCCTCAGCGGGCAGCGAGGGCTTCGTCTCCTGCCAAGTTTGCAGTGACTCCAGTCCGGAGCGCTGAGTCGACTCGTCTCGGCTCGCTCTCTGTTGGCTCCGCCCCCCGGTGCGGTTTGAATGGCAAAACTCCAGAAGATCCGAAGCCTCGCGAGTCGCGAATCCTCCTGCTGTAATTTACACGACACTGTTATTAGTGTTGATTCTTGTAAATCTTGACCAAAATGAAACGGAAGCTTAGCTCAGAGTTTAAGGTTGATATTTTTCTATCTATCTATCTGTCTGTCTATCTATCTATCCATCCATCCATCCATCTATGTGTCTATACTTCTGTCTGTCTACGTTTGTCTATTTGTCTCTTATTTCTGTCTGCCTGTCTATCTGTTTATATATTTGTCTGTCTATCTATCTGCCTGTCTGTCTAACTATCTATCTTTATTTCTGTCTGTCTGTATATTTAAATGTCTGTCTGTCTGTCTGTCTATGAATATAAATTTTATCTATCTATCTATCTATCTATCTATCTATCTATCTATCTATCTATCTATCTATCTATCTATCTTTTTTTCTTCTGTTGAAGACAAAAGGAGATATTTTGAAGAAAGCTGGAAACCTGTAATTACACGACATCTATCTGTTTTTCTTACTATGGACGTCAGTGGTTACAGGTTGTCAGCTTTCTTCAAAATATTTTCTTTTGTGAAACCTCGTGAAGATTTGGAACCACTTGAGGGAGAGTGAGTAAATTTCATTTTTGAGTGAACTATCCTTTTAAGAGGAATTTCTGTGTAAGACTGACATCTAGTGGCCATGTGTGTTATATGAGCGTGACTCACTAGAAAGACCCAGGTAATAAAAAGATCTAATGCTAGAAATTCACCAACATTTAAGTAGATCGCAGAGGCTTCCAATAGATGTGAGATTTTGTTAGGTACCTTGTCATGCAATTATAAAAGGGAACGAGGAAGCAGATAAAATAGCAAAGGAATCAACAAAGGCAAGCGATACTATAAATATTACCTTAGGCAAAACAGAAGCCATGGCAATAATTAAAAAAAATATTATGATATAATGTTATAAGGGCCTCACAGTGGCGCAGTGGGTAGCACGTTCGCCTCACAGCAAGAAGTCGCTGGTTCGAGCTGGGTCAGTTGGCGTTTCTGTGTGGAGTTTGCATGTTCTCCCTGTGTTGGCGTGGGTTTCCTCCGGGTGCTCCGGTTTCCCCCACAAGTCCAAAGACATGCGGTATAGGTGAATTGGGTAGACTGAATTGTCCGTAGTGTATGAGTGTGTATGGATGTTTCCCAGAGATGGGTTGCAGCTGGAAAGGCATCCGCTGCGTAAAACATATGCTGGATAAGTTGGCATTGTTCATTCCGCTGTGGCGACCCCAGATTAATAAAGGGACTAAGCCGAAATGAAAATGAATGAATGAATGAATGAATAATGTTATAATGAAGAAATGTCAGGACAGATGGGATATGAGTAAGAGTGGAAGGAAATATTATAGTATACAGAAACATTAACGCACAGGGTGTGAATTGGAAGAATAGAAGAGGCCGAGATTTGACCACAAACTTCGATACAGTAGGTGGCGGTATGTATCTGATTGGAATCCGCCACAAGTGAAAAAACAGGAAAGGTTTCATCTCAGAGAAATCGAAACTAACCATTGTTGAAGTGCCGTACACGCCTCACTATCCCTCTCTGAGTTTATTCTGTGAAATGGCAGCATCCAGTGTTTCTTTGGCTCGGGATCAGTTCAGCTGTTCAGTCTGTCTGGATCTACTGAAGGATCCAGTAACTATTCCCTGTGGACACAGTTACTGTTTGAGCTGTATTTCAGACTGCTGGGATAAGGATGAGCAGAAGGGAGTCTACAGCTGCCCCCAGTGCAGACAGACCTTCACTCCAAGACCTGCTTTAGGGAAAAACACCATGCTGGCTGAAGTGGTGGAGAAACTCAAGAAGACAAAACTCCAAGCTGCTCGTCCTGCTCAGTGTTACTCTGAATCTGCAGATGTGGAGTGTGATGTTTGTACTGGAGATAAAAACAAAGCTGCCAAATCCTGTCTGGTGTGTCTGAACTCTTACTGTCAAAGTCATCTTGAACAACATGAGAGTTTCTTCAGAGGTAAAAAACACAATCTGATGGACGCCACTGGACGACTGCAGGAGATGATCTGCTCTCAACATGAGAAACTACTGGAGTTCTTTTGCCGTACTGATCAGTGCTGTATTTGTTATCTGTGTACAATGGATGAACACAAAAACCACGACACTGTATCAGCTGCAGCAGAGAGGACTGACAAACAGGTATGTGCTGCAAAAATAATTTTTATACATCTATCTAGTCACCATATTAAGAAACAGTTTTGATCTCACAGGGCTTTTGGGATTGGGTCAACTTTCGTTTTAGCTTGCATTTTTATTACTGCAGATTAAGTTGACTGAGATGCAAAAAACAACCCATCAAAGAATCCAGGAGAAACAGAAGGAATGTGAGGAGCTGAGAGCAGCTGTAAAGTCTCACAAGGTGAGTTTTGAGCAGAAGATCAACTGTTGGCTGAGACTCAGTTAGGACTGTGCTGGAGTCAGTCGAGCACTTTCAGTCCCACTGAAGCCACTGTGGGGAACAGGCTGTGTGAGGCAGGAGTAAGAGCTGAGTGAATGACTGATTCTACTGCTTCTCTCTGTGTGTGGCCTAACAGTGCTCTGCACGGGCAGCAGTGAAGGACACTGAAAGGATCTTTACTGAGCTTATCCGCTGTATTGAGAAAAGCTGCTCTGAGGTGATGCAGCTGATCAGAGATCAGGAAAAGGCTGCAGTGAGTGGAGCTGAAGGACGACTGGAGCGACTGGAGAAGGAGATTGATGATCTGGGGAGGAGAGACGCTGAGCTGGAGCAGCTTTCAGGCATAGACCATCACATCCATTTCCTCCAGGTAACACAGATCTGACAAACAAGACATTGTGTTTAATAAGAGTTAGGTATCTGTTTTTTTCTGATATTCCTGTCGTTGTCTTTGTGTCTGTGTAGAGTTTCCAGTGTCTCTCTGATCCTCCTGGATCTACAGACTCATCCAGCATCACTGTCAGCTCTCGTCTCTCTTTTGGTGATATTGGTAAATCTGTGTCTTGTTTGAGAGAGAAACTGGAGCATTTCTGCAGAGAGGAGATACAAATTATATCTGACAGAGGTAAGCATTACATTTCCGGACATGGAGAAAAACAATTCAGAATTAAATGATTTTAAAATGTTTTATAATTTTTACATCATTTACTGTAAAGCATCTGTTGGTTTTCATAGTAAGAAACATTAAGACCATCATCACTGAACCAAAGACTCATCAGGAGTTCCTGCAATGTAAGTCTCATTGATTACATTAACATAACGAGACTTTAGTTCCTTATATACATCAAAAGTCACTGTGCTTAACAGTGCTAAACTGCACACAATCATAGACACATTAACTTGATGTGCCATTAAATACACCAAATATCACACTACAATGGTCAGATTAATTTACTAGATCAGCTGAAAGTCCTAATCTGGTCTTGTGTTCATCTTGATTGATTTTTGGCATAGATATATGAAAATACAGTTAATACCGACTTTTAGCTCAGTGTATGATAGAGCTGCTAAAATGGGTCTTTAAAACATTTACATTTAGCAGACGCTTTTGTCCAAAGCAACTTACAATTGAGGAGGCATTCAACAAGAAGAGGCAATACAAAATAACTTGTTTGGGCTCAGAGAATTTTGTGCTAGAGTAAGAGTGCTTTGAGTGAGAGTGAGAGAGAGAGAGAGACCTTAACAGGTGGTTAGTTAAGCCCCGTGTGAGTGGGCTTAACAAACCACCTGTAGAAACACTTTCTCTCTCTCTCTCTCTCTCTTAAAAAAACTCTAGCACAAAATTCTTTGTTAGGCACTCTCAGAATTTATAGTATTTTGGAGGGTTTGGAGGTTCAGGTGCTCTCAGCGTGTGGGAATGGGAAGATCATATCACCAGCATGGAACATTCAATTCAATTCAAGTTTATTTATATAGCGCTTTTTACAATGTAGATTGTGTCAAAGCAGCTTAACATGTTCTAGTAAAGTCCATATTTCAGAGTTTAGTTCAGTTTAGTTCAGTGTGGTTTAAGTTTCACTGCTGAAAGTTCAAATACTGAAGAGCAAATCCACCGAAGCGCAGCTCCACAAGTCCCGATCCAAGCAGGCCAGTGGCAACAGTGGCAAGGAAAAAAAAATTCACCAATGGACGAAGTGAGAAACCTCGAGAGAAACCAGGCTCTGTTGGGCACGATCATTTTTCTTCTGGCCAAACTTCCTGTGTGGAGCTGCAGTCTAGGTGCCAGGGGCTGGGGAAGCTGGACGTCCATCGTGGAAGCTGCAGGTGGGTAGGGCACTGGCGGGAGGTCCGGTCAATGCGTATTTGTCACTGTGGCCTTTCAGGAATCAGTCTCATGCACTCCATTCCTCCATGACCACCACAGCATCAGCTCGGGATACGGCCTGGTCCAGGATACCTTTGGATCATCTCTTCACAGGTCTAGGATTGCATCAATGGCGCTGCATAGTCTGTAGGGGCCTCGGGATGAGTATCCCCAGGTGGAAATAGAAAATAAAGAAAATATTTAGCATAGCTGCTGTTCAGTGTATTTAAACCAAAAAGAAAATGGATTGTTATAGATGAAAATAGCAGTTATATAAACAAACATGTAAAGCATATGAGAGTTTCTAACACAATGTCTAGTGCATTAAGGAGTGTGTTCTACGGGTGGTTGTCAAGCCAGCTCACCTGTGTGGAGCACACTCATGCATCATACCGTTATGCGATGCATTGAGTGTACGCTTTACTAAAAAGATAGGTCTTTAATCTAGTTTTAAACTGAGAGAGTGTTATCAGGACATTATCAGGAAGGCTATTTCAGAGTTTAGGAGCCATAAATGAGAAGGCTCGACCTCCTTTACTCGACTTTGCTATTCTGGGTACTACCAGAAGCCCTGCGTTTTGAGATCTTAAAGAGCGGGTTGGATTGTAGCGAGACAAGGTTAGTTAGATAAATAGGAGCTAGATTATTTAATGCTTTATAGGTAAGAAGCAATATTTTGTAATCAATATGGAACTTAACAGGCAGCCAGTGTAAGGAGGATAAAATTGGGGTGATATGATCATATTTTCTAGACCTGGTACTCTGGCAGCTGCATTTTGTACTAGCTGAAGTTTATTAATAGAGGATGCTGGGCAACCAGCGAACAGAGCATTACAGTAATCCAGCCTAGAAGTCATAAAAGCGTGAACTAGCTTTTCTGTATCTGAGATGGATAGCATATTTCGTAACTTAGCGATATTTCTCAGATGAAAGAAGCCGGTTTTTGTGACATGGGAGATATGATTTTCAAAAGTTAAATTGCTGTCTAATATAACGGCCAGATCTTTTACAGTAGAGCTAATGCTAACATTGAATGAAAAGGTTTTGGGAAATGACTTATAGCCTTTCTGCGATGGTACCACAAGGCGGTGCTCACTCCCTGACCAGAGGCTCCTGGATGGGATGTGGATTTAAGAGAGTGTAGTGCCTGTAGCTCTTCTGTAAGCAAGCATCAATGATTTGAACTTTGCCTTGCCTAAAAGTTGTGCACCATGATCTGTTAAATAGGATCTAGGATCGAGCTGTGTTAGCAATGTGCATTTGAAGGACAGCTGATCATCCAGGATCACCACAAGATTCCTTACTGAACTACATGGGGTAATCATAGATGATCTGAGCTGGATTGAAAATCATGTTGTTGTGGTGTTGCAGGGAAGACTAGTTTTCGCTAGGTTAAGCAGTAGGTGATGGTCTTTCATCCAAGCTGAGATATCCTCCAGGCAGTGTGAGATCCTTTTAGCTACCATGTGATTGGATGATGGTACCTGGTGATGTGCTGTAAATAGAAAATAGTAGGGGACCTAGAACAAATCCTTGAGGTTCTCCAGTGGCCAGCTGATAAGCTTTGTATACCTCTCCTCTCCAGGAAACTATGAATGATCTGCCAGTGAGTTGAAACTCCAGCAGAGCAAGGTTCCAGTAATGCTCATTGAGGTGAGGGTGGACAGTAGAATCTGGTGATGCACTGTATCAAAAGCAGCAGAAAGGTCCAGTAAAAGCAGAATGGATGATTTAGATCCTACTTTGGCAATCCACAGGACTACAGTGACTGAAAGTAGTGCAGTCTCGGTGGAATGTCCAGGGTTGAAGCCTGATTGGTTTGAATCCAGCATGTTATTGTGAGATAAACATGTGGAAATTTGGTTAAAAACAACTCTTTCCAGTGTTTTGCCAATGAAAGGAAGATTACCCGGTCCTGCTTAAAAGTAGTTGGGAATTTGCCAGTGCAGAGTGAAGTGTTCATGAGGTGTGTTAGGGCCGGCATTATGGCCGGGTAAATGTCCTGGAGGATGTGTGAGGGGATTGGGTGCAGAGGGTTGTGGGAAGGGCAGAGAGGAGAAGGTTGAATACCTCTTCCTCTGAAGATGTGAGAAGGAGTAGAGTGAATTTTCAGCAGAGGGTGTTGTTTGATGGAAAATTTGGATGGATGTGTTGGGAAACAGATTGCTGATTTGAGTGTATTTTTTTGTGTAAAAAATGAGGCCAAATCATCAGCTGATAAGGAGGTGGTGGAGGAGGACAAAGCAGAGTATTAAACGTCCTGTATTATTTGCCGGTGTCGGAAGTGTTGTTAATTTTGTTAGTGTAATATAGGGTTTTTACCGAATTGAGTTAGGAGGCAAATGATGCCAGCTGGGCTTGGTACCTGCAAAGGTCAGCAGGGGCTTGATTTGCGCCATGCTCTCTCTGTTGACCTGAGTGCTGTCTGATGTTCTCTCAGAATATCAGACAGCCAGGAGTCAGAAGGAGAAGGGCGCATTGGTCTGGCGAAGACGGGACAGATCTTATCTAGGCAGGATGATGAAGTGGAACAGAGCGTTTCAGGAAGTGAGAACTGGGTGTGAGGGTGTGTGAAGGAATCAAAGATGAAACAGTGAAGGAAAAATATGTGGAGGACAGAGGGAGCAGATTGGGATCTAAAAGAAACTGGTTGGGATGGTGGTGGTGTGATTGTGTAAAGCATTAAGTCAAAAGTAACGCTGAAGTGGTCTGAAGTGTGCAATGGTTTAACTATGACTTTATCAGAAGAACAATGTTTTTTGTAGATAAGGTCAAGTTTATTGCCTGATTTATTTGTGCTCATGGTGGTAAGCTGGTTAAGGTTGAATTATGTCATGAGAGAATGGAAATCTGTAGCATAATGTTGATGACGAAAACATAAACTGAGCTAAAAAGTAAATAGAAAACAACTGGATTTTTTTGTTACATTTTTAACAAAGTATAATTGTATCAATGAACTCAAAATACACAAATACACCAACGTGTATGTTGATAACAGGAAGCCAGATGTTTTCCCTAAACTGTTTAAGCATGTCTCCACTGAAGCGATGCACATAAAATCAAAATATAATAAACTTTAGATTTTTTTTTTTAATACGTCATGTATAACTTGGTAAATGCAGATTATGTATTTTATCTTCAACAGATTCCAGTAAACTGACTTTTGACCCAAACACGGTGAACAAGTGCCTGTTACTGTATGAAGGGAACAGAGGGATTGAATCCACTCACAGAGTGCAGCCATATCCTGATCATCCAGACAGATTTGATGGTTTGTTTCAGGTATTGTGTAGAGAGAGTGTGTGTGGACGTTGTTACTGGGAGGTTGAGTGGAATGGTCATATAGAAATATCAGTGTCATATAAGAGTATCAGCAGGAAGGGACGGGGAAATGAATGTGTTTTTGGTTGCAATGATCAGTCCTGGAGTTTGTACTGCTCTAGATCCAGATTTTTATTTAGGCACAACAAACAAGGGACTAAACTCCCAGTTCTGTCCAGCTCGTCTAGAATAGGAGTGTATGTGGATCACAGTGCAGGAACTCTGTCCTTCTACAGCGTCTCTGACACATTGAGTCTCATTCACAGAGTCCACACCACATTCACTCAGCCGCTCTACCCTGGGTTTTGGGCTTTTGGTGGAAGCATCTTGTTCAGAACTGACACACTGTGATCTGACATTAATGCTGCAGATATTCTACAAACAACATGAAACATTAGAGATTCTCATTGTCATGTTTTGGATTTTCTTTTATTTTTTTTACTCCAGACACTATTATCCAGTTGCAAAATTAACAAAAAAAACCCACTAATAATAACAACATAACAGGGAAAAAAGAGTTTTGTTTTTTAGGTGTTTTTTAATGTAACATTATGAAGTTTTGATATTCTAATGTGTAAACAACAACAAAGAAATGATAAAATGTTTAGCTTGTTTTGCCTGTGTAGCCAGAACATGGCATTTCCTAAATAAATCATTGGTTTTCTATAGCACTAATTTACATAAAGTACATTGCTAGAGCATAATAATGATTTGTTGAAATATTGTAGTCCTGTAATGAGTTTCTGTTTTTATAGCATATGTGTATGTATGCTATTTGCATGAGTTGCAAGCTTTGTTATGTTAACAAAAATTGTTGTGTACAGTAAATAAATATATGTATGCCACCTCTGAGCAGCATTAAACAGTCAGTCTAAGTAAACGTATAAGCCATGTCAGATTCAGCCTTTGTTCCATATTTGCAGCATGCACAAGACTTTTGTTGATAACATTTTACTGGAAACTAGTATTTTGACTGACTGAAGTAACTGGTTAAATTTAAGTATTTAAACTAAAAAAATACAAAGACATAATACTTAAAAAATGACTTTAAAATCTTTTAAATCAATTATAGGATAAGTAAAACTACATCACAGTGCATTATGACTTCCTTTATGTCTAGCACTGCATCCTGCTGAAAGGCCTCTATAACACAAAAGAAATATCAAACGTGATCAAATCAAATAAAACATTAACAGTTTCATTGACAAGATGCATTGATGTTCATTATTTATTTCTGACAGTGATCGTTTTAAACAGATATCCACTTTTCCATCATCTCACAGAACTAAAACATTTAATTGGATTTTTAAATAATAGTATTTAGCATTGACGGTTATATATATTCAGTTTGTATGAACATGCATCCAATGAAACACTGCATTTAATAAAAAAAAATATGCTAAACGGCTCACAGCACTCTTTATTTACATGTGACACGTTTATTTCATTTGCCATTAAATACACAAAATATTTCATAATTACATCACAATGCTCGATTTATCTTACTGGATAGGCTGATAGTCCTGATCTGGTTTTGTGTTCATCACTAGATTTTGTTTTGGCACAGATATATGAAAATACAGTTAACCCGACTTTAACTTAACTGTATATTGTATGATAGATCTGCTAAAACAAGTCTAACGTTATATGTAAATGTACCGGTTTTAATAGTTGAAATGTGATGGTTTGTAATGTCTTTAATGATATTTGTAGTAAAAACTATTAGACTTTTCTGTGATGGAAGTATTGGGTAGATGCACCAAAACATTTTTTGAAAACAATACCTTCATTTTAAGTGTATCAAAATTAAAACTACTGTATTTTTGGTATTAGAAACATACTAAAAACACTTATACAAGGAAGCTTGAAATTTCTTCGCAACCCTTCCACTAACTAGCCTATATTGATTCGTCCTTTTACCTTTATACTAAATGTGTTTGTTAGAAAGAGCTAATTTAAGCCAGAGTCATGCAATAAATCTGACATATGCAACCAGTTAACAGATTAAATATTCACACATCACTGTGATCTACCAGATAAAGGTAAGTTTTAAAGTAACCAGCAGTTTAATGTTTAACAGTTTACAAATGACTCATAATTGTATTCTTATTTAGTTACTTGGTGTTTGGAAATGAAGGGCCTACTTAGCATCAGCAACACAGACTCAGTACTATACTTTCATCCATTCATTTTCTTTTCAGCTTAGTCCCTTTATTCATCAGGGATCACCACAGCAGAATGAACCGCCAACTTATCCAGCATATGTCATCCAGCATAAGGCATCCAGCTGCAACCCATCACTGGGAAACACCCATACACTCTCATTCACACACATACACTATGGACAATTTAGCTTACCCAATTCACCTATAGCGTATGTCTTTGGACTATGGGGGAAACCGGAGCACCCAGAGGAAACCAACACGGGGAGAACATGCAAACTCCACACAGAAATGCCAACTGACCTAGCTGAGGCTCAAACAAGCAATCTTCTTGCTGTGAGGCGACATCGCTACCCACTGTGCCACCGCACCGCCAACTATGTATACTTCCATTCCGGCATAATTATAAATGAACTTTGCTGCAGTATCATGGCTGGAGCAGGTGCAATGATATTACGCAGCCCTTGAAAATTTTGGTTAACTTCGGTCTATATATAACCAATGAGCGTGTGCCGGGGACATTGGAAGCTATGTACAGTAGCTGGGGACTTTTTCCAGGCGTTGTGCAATTTAACTGCACCTGCTTAAGCCATGGAACAGCAGCAAAGTCCCTTGATTATTACACCAAAATGAGTATTGTTTCAAGCCATATCGGCCTAGAAAATAGCAGCTTTTTTCCCATCTGTCTTAGTATATGATGTAACTACAGAAAAGTCAAGTTTTAAATAGGAAATGTATCAAAACTCTTTGGCTGATGCTAATGGTCTAATCTGATTCAATTATGTATGCTAAGCTAAGCTAAAAATGCTCCAGCCAGACCTGGAGATCAGCTGAATGGATTCAAAAATGATAAAAACAATTGTTTAACTCTAGAGGACTTGTAATGTGACCCTATTTTCAAAAACATGGAGTGTTCAGTTAATGCCTCAACTATTTTTATGTGCCTATTTTACATACAAAGAAAATTAATGAAAAGAAGACAAAGCAAAACTCCAGGTAAAGTGACTTGGAAAAACAAGTACATTAAAGACACTTACTGCTTCAATTAACTTTGTTCTTATACAAACACTTCAAATTTACATTCAAAAGGCCTCAATCAGGAAGAATAAAAACAGGATTTGCACATAATGCGATAAAAAAGACGATAACGAGATTTACAATCGGCATGAACACTCTTCAAACTGTTGTAGTAACAATACTGCCATCTACGGTGGTCGTGCAGTGTTGACAAGTGTATAACGGCTAACTTTACATGTTGACGGAGACGATATAAGCTTTGTAACACATTTAGCTAGTGAAAAATCACCATTAGAAAACACTGAGCTGCAGTCGGTGACACAAAATTATCATGAAAATAATATATGAAAATAATCATACCTTTAGCATAGCCTACTTCAATAGACCTCAATGGGAAGTTCTGTAAATCTAGGCTACTCTACATCAAAGGGTTTCCTGTCGATTATCTGTTCAAGACAAAAAAGACAATTACAAACAAATTTTTATATTACAAGTTTGATTTTACTGTTAGTATTTAAATTTTGTATTTAAGTTGTAAAAATCATCTGCAATTTGATGTTTTCAAATGGTGTTTGAGCTGATAATCAAAGTTTAATTGTGAGTAATCGAAGGGGAAGTCCATTTGTATTCTCTTGTGCCAAGAGATGTGAAGAGTATCTACATACACAACAAGATCATGTGAACAGCCTGCATGTTGTTCACTTTGAAAAGCACTGCAGATATCATAGGGATTCATAGGAGTAAAGGTAACTGATAAATTTCTGGACATTTAAACTTTGAACTTTAGTCTTAGCACCACTCCTTCCTTCAGTGTGATTTATTATTATAATTTTTTACTTCTGCTCAGTCTTGAAGAGAATTCAATGGGTTCGTGCTTCTATTTCTGTGGTCTAGGCTGTTTTTGAGCTGCTACATTTAGTAAAATGGCAGAATCCACTCTTTCTTTGGCTCAGGATCATTTCAACTGTTCCCTCTGTTTGGACCTGCTGAAGGATTCAGTGGCCATTCCCTGTGGACACAGTTACTGTATGAGCTGTATTTCAGTCTGCTGGGATCAGGATGAGCAGAAGGGAGTCTACAGCTGCCCTCAGTGTAGACAGACCTTCACTCCAAGACCTGCTTTAGGGAAAAACACCATGCTGGCTGAAGTGGTGGAGAAACTCAAAAAGACAAAACTACAAGCTGCTCGGCCTGATCAGTGTTACTCTGAATCTGCAGATGTGGAGTGTGATGTTTGTACTGGAGACAAAAACAAAGCCATCAAATCCTGTCTGGTGTGTCTGAACTCTTACTGTCAAAATCATCTTGATCAACACGAGAGTTTTTTCAGAGGTAAAAAACACAATCTGATGGACGCCACTGGACGACTGCAGGAGATGATCTGCCCTCAACATGAGAAACTACTGGAGATTTTTTGCCGTACTGATCAGTGCTGTATTTGTTATCTGTGTACAATGGATGAACACAAAAACCACGACACTGTATCAGCTTCAACAGAGAGGACTGACAAACAGGTATGAACTTATACCGCATAATAAATGTGTAATTTGTAATTGTAATATCTACATATTTAAAGTTTGTATTAACAATTCTTACTGGTGATAAATGCAGTTTTCTGCTTACAAATTAATTATATGTTATGCACTCTATAGAGACAGTTGGCTGAGAGGCAGAAAACAACCCATCAGCGAATCTTGGAGAGGCAGAAGGAGTGTGAGGAGCTGAGAGCAGCTGTAGAGTCTTACAAGGTGAGTTTTGAGCAGAAGATCAACTGCTGACTGCTGGAAGAGCTGTTTGAGACTCAGTTAGGACTGTCCTGCAGTCAGTTAGTGAGGAGCCCAGTGCTGGAGCACTTTCAGTCCCACTGAAGCCACTGTGGGGAACAGGCTGTGTGAGAGCAGTAAGAGCTGAGTGAATGACTGATTCTGCTGCTTCTCTCTCTGTGTGTCCTAACAGCGCTCTGCACAGGCAGCAGTGGAGGACACTGAGAAGATCTTTACTGAGCTCATCCGCTCCATTGAAAGAAGCCGCTCTGGGGTGATGCAGCTGATCAGAGATCAGGAAAAGGCTGCAGTGAGTGGAGCTGAAGGACGACTGGAGCGACTGGAGCAGGAGATTGATGATCTGAGGAGGAGAGACGCTGAGCTGGAGCAGCTTTCACACACAGACCATCACATCCATTTCCTCCAGGTAACACAGATCTGACAAACAGCACATTGCACTCAGAAAATATGGTACAATGTTGTACCAAAGAAGGTACAAACCCTTGTCACTGGGGGAGTACCTTTTTATGGAACAGAATTGTACCTTAAGACAAAGAAACAAATTTGTACTATTGCAGTTTGTACCTTTAAGAACATAACCATGGGAAACCAAAAGTACCTTTGGTTTTTAAAACCTGCAGATACAATATTGTACCTTCATCAAAGGTACAAATCTGATCCATGATGGTACCACTACAGTGACAAGACACTTTGTACCTTAACAGTGTAAATATATGGTAGTAAATATAAAACATCAAATACATTTACTAAACAATGTTTTTAAAAAAAGTTTCTTTTTGTGTAAATGCACCTGTTTTAATATGGAAATTATTCCTAAATCACTTTGCAGTAATATTTATTTTTATAGATATTTTTAAAAAGAAGTTGTCCAACACTAATGTACCTTCATTTCAATTGTACCATAAAAGGTACAGAACAGTATCATAAGAGGTCTTTTCTGTACAACTTTTACAAAGGTACAAAACTGTTCCTCAAGGAACAATTTTTGTACCACCGTGTACCTTTTTTCTGAGAGTGTGGAAGAGCATGTTGTGCAGAGATTGTGTTTCTGTCAGATGTGTCTTTAGCTGCTGTTTGTGTTGTGTCTGTGTAGAGTTTCCAGTCTCTCTCTGCTCCTCCTGGATCTACAGACTTGTCCAGCATCACTGTCAGCTCTCGTCTCTCTTTTGATGATGTTGGTAAATCTGTGTCTCAGCTGAGAGAGAAACTGGAGCATTTCTGCGGAGAGGAGATAGAAATGATATCTGACAGAGGTAAGCATTACATTTTCTGACAAGTATCAAATGATGTCATATCAAAGACTGCACGAGTACTGTTAATGATTCCTATTTTATTTATAATGATAAATCATTTGAATTGCTTTGTAATATATATATCTGCATTCTATATGGCACGGGAAGTACAACAAAGTACTGTATAGCTGTTGTAGTCAATCAAAATACCCCTTTATGAAACAGAGTCTTCAGTTAATAAATTAAAAAACATTTTATATTACAGCATCTATTAAATGTCTGTTCTTTTCCATAGTTACAAACATAAACATAATTCCCACCTCTGAACCGGACACAATTGAGCAGTTCCAAAAGTGTAAGTATTTATCTCGAAATATATAAACCAACATGCAATAGATATCTGGTGTTTAATTTGATGATTAAACGTCAGATGCATATTATGTTTTATCGTCATCAGATTCCCGTCAGTTCACTTTGGATCCAAACACAGTGAATAATTACCTGGTACTATCTAAAGAGAACAGGGTGATTGAAGTCACTCGTACGGTCCAGCAGTATCCTGATCATCCAGACAGATTTGATGCTTTTCTTCAGGTGTTGAGTAGAGAGAGTGTGTGTGGACGCGGTTACTGGGAGGTGGAGTGGAGTGGTTGGGTTGGTATATCAGTGGCATATAAGAGCATCAGCAGGAAGGGACGGAGAACAGAGTGTGAGTTTGGTTGTAATGATCAGTCCTGGAGTTTGTACTGCTCTGGCTCCTGGTGCTCATTCTGGCACAATAACAAACAGACCAAACTCCCAGTAGTGTCCAGCTTGTCTAGAATAGGAGTGTATGTGGATCACAGTGCAGGAATTCTGTCCTTCTACAGCGTCTCTGACACAATGAGCCTCATTCACAGAGTCCACACCACATTCACTCAGCCGCTCTACCCTGGATTTTGGGCTTTTGGATCGTGGATAGGACCTGTCTCAAAATTGACACTTCACAATTTAAAGATAAAAGCAATATAATGTTTAATTAAAGCTGCAAGCAGCGATGAAAGGGACCTCGCACCCGGGCTCACCGCCACCCAGTGGCCTCAGGATGACAGAGAACAGCGGACAATAATGATTTAAGCCGATATATATTTAAAAACCCGAGAAAATCGCAGATTTATGCCAAACTTCCTTCTGTCAGCAGGTGGCGCTAAGACTGAGACTCAATATTGGCATGTAGATGTCTGTAGGAGAGGAATCTCATCGAACCTGTGCATTTTCAGGCAGATCAGATAATGTTTGGCTGAGTTATAAGTGCTTCCTCCTCCATGGCGAAGCATCACACTTTCTCAGTCCGCCACGGACACGCCCCTGGGCGAAAACTCTAGATCCTCACAATTTAACATCACAAAGGCCTTTGGACTAAAGTATTAAAACATGGATTTGATTAGGTGAAATTTGTAGGAGGAGTTTGTTACACTGTAAAACAAGTCACTTCCTGTTGCCAGCAGGTGGCGCTATATCTTTACCTGGTTTTTGGCATGTAAACGTGTTCAGGTCAGGACTGTTATCAAACATGCTGATTTTGAGTCAGATCAGACATTGTATGCCTGAGTTATAACAACTTCCTGTTTCGTGGCGAAGCGTAAAAGTTTGAGAGGCCGCCACGGACACGCCCTTCGACGAAAACTCTAGATCTTCGCAATTTAACATCGCCAAGGCCTTTAGTTGACAATACCCAATTTTGGTGTTGATCTGATGAATTCCCTAGGAGGAGTTCGTTCAAATACCACGCCTGGAAATGGCAAAAACTGCACTTTTTCGCCAGAGGAAGTCAAAAATATCCGACTT
Source organism: Danio choprae (assembly GCA_903798125.1). Taxonomy (NCBI): domain Eukaryota; kingdom Metazoa; phylum Chordata; class Actinopteri; order Cypriniformes; family Danionidae; genus Danio; species Danio choprae. The sequence continues at coordinate 1,594,257 of CAIGQW010056824.1, forward strand.
CCTGTTGGGTTTGAGATTTTGCTCCAAGAGACTTTTTGGTAGGTTTTGGCATGTTTGATGTGTGTGCCAATTTTCGTGTGTGTGCGTGAAACGTAGCTCGGGGGCCCACCGATTTATGCCAAACTTCCTTCTGTCAGCAGGTGGCGC
>CAIGQW010056824.1:1614403-1635554 GCA_903798125.1 Danio choprae
ATATATATATATATATATATATATATATATATATATATTTGTAAAATTATATATTTGTTAAAAAGTAAATTGTTATTATTGATATAACATTAATATAATTATTGATTATTAATTACATTTTTGAGAAGATTCTATCTTAATTTTATATAAATGTACTTTATATTAAGTGTTTTACGCGAATCGTATGTGTATACTTTAAGGTCGTAAATCCAAATAATTAAATTAATAATAAATTAATAAAGGAAGTATATTTCATTACACTTTACATCCCCTTTACCAGATCTCTCAATGTGATTTACAACTATTAACTGAATGAACGATACTTGTACATTGCTATCAAGCAAGTAGGAAAGCAAGTAAATGAAAAGGATGTATAAGGCAACTACATTTTTGATTGAATCCATATATTTTGGTCCGATGCAATGAAATATTGAAAAAAATCTCCCCATATGTGTCCCATAATGCCAACATGCTTGGTCACTAGGCAAAGAGTAAGTGGTTTATATTTCTTTTTGCACACATTCAACCACATGAGCGTCTACACAACGAAAGCACTTCAATCATACGCATTTTCGACTGCCTCTGGAAGTGGTCAAGCTCAAAACCTTTTAGAGCGTGTTTACACACGTATTTAGCGCTGTCCACTTGTGATGGGATTGACAAAATAGCCTCTTAATCCCAAGTGTAAACAGGGCTCTGGCAATCAGATCTATATGTAATGACGATCAACTGTTCGAAAAATCAAAGAAAAAACATGACTTTTCTGAAATATTGCTGTTAATTCAGTGCACCAGGTGCTTTCATCGGAACATTTAGAGATGATTGTGATCACAGTTTTCAGTGTTTGTCAGAAGAAGATCACGACAGACATGAAAGCTAGAGAGAGAGAAAAAAAGAGAAAGGAAGGAGGCAGTGAGACAGGATGGCACTGACAGAGGCAGTTCAGCCAAGCAGAGCTTTGTGTGTGTGTGTGTTTGTTTGAGGAAGATCATTGAAAGGGACAGATAACTCAAGCACATCTGAGACAGTCTTAAATTAGAGAAGCATTCAAAATCACATCTATTTTTGGACTACTTTATATAAAAAAAAAAAATTCAAATTCAACGTACCCATTCTGTCACACCGTTGGTAAGTGGCAGTGATTAACGGAGCTTTCTTTTACTATTTGATGTTTTCCTCAGGCAGACTTGGTTTGTGTCGGCAAAACTTGATAAGTTTAGGTGTCAGTCACTAGTCAGGTTCTGTCCCGTCATCCTTTGCGGTCTGTGTGCACTGTGTGGAAAGGGATTGGTGGCTCTCTCTAAGAGAAGCTCAGAGCCACTAAAACTGCTATTATGTCACTTTTATGGTTTTATAAAGCCATATTTTCAGACTTAAAAGATTCATTCACCCCAAAAATGTAATTGTTATTAATTACCCTCATGTTTTTTTCCAATCCCCTGATACCTTCGTTCATCTTCAGATTAACACAAATACAAATATTTTAGAAATCAGAGAGCTCCCTCATCCTCCATAGATAGCAATGGTCTTGAGGTCTTCAAAATCCAGAAAAGGAACCAAATACATTGACAAAACATGACGGCAGTGGTAAAAACAGTAATGATACAAAGCTCAATGAACACTTTTGTGTGCCATAAAACTGTAAATACATCTTTGCTCGCCTTTATCTCCTGCGTCAGGTCAGTCAGCATGCGTATTTACTATAACAAATTGCCATTAGAGTCTGCAGCATGACACATAAGTGTTGTATTTAAACGCACACCCTAATTTGGTGAATACATAAATTAACAAAGTTTTGGAGCACCAAATTGTTCACAGAGATTCTTATAACTACAGTTGACTTTTTTTTGGACTTGTCTTTGTCTAAAAGGTGCACAAACGTATGAATGTCTTTGAACCATTGCTGTCTTTGGAGGGTCAGAGAGCTCTTCTCTTATAAAAAAAAAAAAATGGAAGTAAATGAAGCCAGAAGTCTTGCACATTTAAGTAACTATTACGCCCACTCTCATATTAAAAATAAGGTGGATGTGATCTTGCGTAAATGATCAACTGTTACCTATAGGTAAACATCAGCTCAGACTCCTTGATTTGGTGTTGTGTCATCATGGAATCTCTCTGGGTAGATGAACTGTAAGAATGAGCCAGAATGACAGCTCTCCTGTGGTTCCTACGGCACCAGCCAATCAAAGGCCAGACTCCCACTGACCCCACCTGTCTGCTGGACAGAGACACATACAGAATAGGAGAAATATAACAGCAATCTACAAAATGATAACCAATAATTGTAGATACCACATTTCAGACTCATTCTAGAACAAAAATTGTATTATTATAGGTCACAGTGAAAAAACAAACTCCTTTTTGTGTTTAGTGTCATGTTCAGGACACTGACTGTACAATCAAGGTCTAATGAACAATGTCGTCGCCTCTTGTTTGGACAGCGTGTTTCCCCTTAAGAATGAAAACATTAAACAATCTGTGGATTTGTATGTGTCCCTTTTATTTTATTATTTTTACCCCTGGTGATATGTGAATTATGCTTAGACTAAGCCTAAATATCAGCTATTTAAAGGAACACTCAATTTTTGGGGACTTTTTACAACTCCCCTAGAGTTCAACAGTTTGATCATTTTTTAATCCATTCAGCCAATATCTGGGTCTGGGAGGAGCACTTTTAGCATAGATTAGCATAAATCATTAAATTGGATTAGACCATTAGCATCATTAATTAATTAATTCATTTTCCTTCAGCTTAGTACCTTATTTATCAGGGGTCACCACAGCGGGATGAACCGCCATTAACAACATCATTAGTTTCATCAAAGAGTATCAATAGTTTTCTTATTTAAAGCTTGACTATTCTGTAGTTGTTTACTAGGACCAATGGATAAAAAAGTTGCTTTGCTACCATGCCTAAAGGTGTAATGATATTATGCAGCACCTGAAAATAGTCCCCAGCTAGGTAAATAGGTAAAAGCACCGCACAATAACATCTTGCCTGCTGCAGCCATGGTATGGTTTTTGCATTTTTTGAACAAGATGCTAATGGTCTAATCCAGTTCAATGGTTTATGCTAAGCTAAAAGTGTTTCTCACTTCAGACCTGGAGATATAGACCTGGCTATATGGACTCCAAATTGGTAAAATGTATCTGTTCAACGCTAGGGGAGTTTTAAATGAGGCTATTTCCAAATAAAATTTCCCTTAAAGGGATAGTTTACAGAAATTTTTTTTGTGAATGTCCTTTGTGATTCATTATTTCAAATCAGTGGCTACCGGCATTTATAGAGTCACAAAAAATAAAATAAATAAATAAAAAAATACAGGCAAACATTTAATACCTGTGGCTCCTGGTGATACATTGAGGTATGATGAAGCGAAACGAATGGTCTGTGGAATATTAATCCACAACCTTGCAAATAGTTCATTACACAACCTTGGATTGCTGGTATGCATTTTATGAATCCTCAAACACCACGGTTTCAGCTAATAATCTTTTTTTAATATTCTATGGAAGAAAAAAAAAAGTCTTTCATGGTAAGAGCAAATTTTTGTTTTTGGAAGAACTATCCCTTTAGGAGAAACATATTTTCAACATTAATACATCTTTTGTCATCTTAAAAAGTCTGATATGAAACATTAAGTCCTAATATGTGATATTACCAAAAATATGTGCAATAAAAATGTTTATAAACCCTGACAGAATAACCCATATTGAAATTACACAAATAAAAAACACAAATGAAACGTGAAATTTTGGGACATTTTCACATGAAAAAATAGTGTTTATGTGTATTTACGTTACATTATGTGAAGTTTCACAAACTAATTTCGAGAGGAGCACGTGATATGATTGATCGCAGCCGGTCTCTCATCAGTAATCACTAGTAAGCCAATCAGATTAATACAAACTCCCTATAAGTAGCCTGTCAAAAAACTACTCTCTTATCTTCGTTTTCGAAGAAACCCCCCATCCACCCCATCTCCTTCTTTTCCTCCTTTACCAGGGGGAGCTCTAGAGAACTATCCGATCTCGTATCCCCTTATATGCTTATTTACCAGGGGGAGCTCTCGAGAACTATCTGATCTCGTACCCCCTTATATGCTTATTTACCAGGCGGGAGCCCTGGGCTCAATTATCTCCGAGCTCAGGGTTCTCTCCCGGGACAGCATGCCAAACCTGCTATTATTATCAAGCAATATCTAAGTGTGAACTCTTGAAGTGTATTACGTGTTTCACATGTGATTTTAGCAATGAAGCTTCCAAAATTTCTTGTGTGCCTCACATTTGATTTTAACAGCTCATGTGATGTTTATTGGTTTGTCTAATGGTTGTCCTCCACTATAAGCATATTTATGTCCCAGACATTGATTTTATATTAAAAATAAAGTCAATTAACGCTTAGAAAATACTATTTCCAATCATGCTGTAATTGCACAAATTTTTTTTAAGTGTTATTTGAATTACATAAATGCTAGATGTGAAATTTGCAATACAAAGATTTCCAAAACAACTGGAATCCGAAATGTCAAAACACGTCAAATTCGAAATGTCATGTCCACGACAGCATGTTATCAAACACAATGCAGGTGGAAATGGCATTCGTTGTTTCAGACGAATAAAGCATGACGAATTAAAGAAGTACCCTCAAGCTTGCAGTTCATTTATACACGGATGTGTGTTCAGGTGAGGGAGCTCACATTTCATGTTATCAAGCATCTGTCAGTTTCACGATTTATGGATGTTTGTACTTGAAGGACGTGACACAATCAAATCTCACCCACGATCATGAAACATACAGCGCACAAGGCTGAGACTCAGGGCGAGGTTTACAAATTTTTCGGCGTGTATCTGAGACTAGGTGTTGTTAGGAATCATGACAGGCTTAAACAAACACACACAAAGTCACAGTGCATTTTACCATCCGTGAGCCGCTAAACAGTCATCAGAATAATGTGGAGTCTCTGCACTATTGAAGAAAGAATTTCAAGGTCTGTGTGTGTGTGAGCGTGTTTTTGTCTGCCAGTGGTGTTTATGTTCCCTTGCCGTTGTTTTCATTAGAGCAATTTCCATCCTGAGAGATGGGCTCTGTGTGTGTAGGATGAAGGATTTTACCAGGTCAAAGTTTTCACAGTTCTCAAGACACTGTCCAAATGAGTTAGTAAACCACCTCAGCGCCTTCAAATGCAGTTGTAGAAACACTCAAGGACTGCGTATACCTTGGTATTTCTGTCTCTTTCCATTTTAACATCATTTGTCAGAGCACTGGTTGTTGGACTTTTTATTGCAGTGGTGTTTGCTTAAAACCTTCCCTTTGTAAAGTAGTAGATGTTTTGAGGATTGTGATAAACACATTTACTTATACTGTAGCTAAATGTGGGCATTGTTTTATGTGTATATATATATATATATATATATATTATATATTATATATATATATACTACAACTTGTTATAAATACTATGGCCAAAACTCTAAATGAAAACAGTTTTTTTTGTTTTGTTTTTTTTACAAAAAAGATTTAACCAACAGGACATTTTGGGAAATTGTCACTGAGATTTCATTCATTTTCTTTTCGGCTAAGTCCCTTTATTAATCTGGGGTCGCCACAACGGAATGAACAGCAACTTATCCAGCATATGTTATATGCAGCGGATGCCCTTCCAGCTGCAACCCATCACTGGGAAACATCCATACACGCTCATTCACACACATACACTACGGACAATTTAGCTTACCCAATTCACCTACACCGCATCTCTTTGGACTTGTGGGGGAAACCGGAGCACCCAGAGGAAACCCACGAGAACACAGGGAGAACATGCAAACTCCACACAGAAATGCCAACTGACCCAGCTGAGGCTAGAACCAGCGACCTTCTTGCTGTGAGGCGATTGTGCTACCCACTGCGCCACCGCGTGGCCCTCACTGAGATTTTATTTTGTTTTTAACACAACTTTTTCTCTAATATATGATTAAGGAGACACATGCACACATTAATATTTTCTTCAAAGTAAACAAACTAATTTAAAAGTTAAAAATTAAACAAAATAACCCCAAAATAATGACCCTGTTACAACAATACAATATGAATAGTCAAGGCACGTTCTTGCCATACCAGTTTTATCTTGTATCATTTTCTTATTCTCATATCATTATTAATAATGCTATTGTTTATAAACTTCTTTCTCGGACAGTAATATTAAGTCTATTTAGTTTATTTTCTGCAGGATTTAAAAAAATTTAAAGTCTAAAAAAAATCTTATATTTATTAACAGCAATTGTTTAAAGTTCGCATGAAATCAAATTGTACGGTGTTTATTTCATTAGTGCACATTGTTAATCTACAGTAAAGGTGAAGAATAAATCTGTGCAATTTAGTCCAGTTTTTGTAATCTTTAATCAAAACCTGACCATTTGTTTCCATTCTGGAATGGCCGTCCTTCTCTGATGACATGTTAATTGAAATATGCTTGGCCACGCCCCTCAGACCATTAGTTTGTTGGGAGTGAAAGATAATAAGAAGAGTGCAAAAATAAAACCCCGCTTCCTACTCAATATTTCATTTAAGTTTGAAGTATGTCATCATATAAAATATAATAATATGCAGCATCATCTGGTTTATGCAGACTTTCATCAAAAATAAAGTTAAAACAATACAATAAAAAAAATGTATAAATTAAAAAATATATATATATTCAGTGTCAGAATTCATTCTAATATGCTGATTTGCAGCTCAAGCAACATTTTTGTTATTATTTATTATTATGTTATTATTATTATCATGCTGGTTAATGTTTTAGTGAAAACCGTAACACATATTTGTTAATCTTTGACGAATACAAAGTTTCATTTAACATTGGCTTAAGATACAGATTTCTGTAATCTAAAATCTCAATTTTAATCAATTTAATGAATCCTTTTGACATTAATGTAAAGTATTTTGTAAAAAATGTATAATAATAATCCAAATGTTTGACCGATTGTGTATTAAAAGTGCTCCAAATAAGGCTGCACAATATATCGTTTCAGCATCGATATCGCAATGTAATCATTCGAAAGTCACATCGCAGAATCTGCAATGCTGAGTCTAGATTATAATTGATCATTTTGCAAGTATTTTTTAAAGCCTGTGACTGATTTTAAAGCTGTTTTAAATTGTGCTGTTTGTAAAGTTATATTGAATTGTTTATACAACGAAGACTATGCAATATTATTTTACATTTGATTATTCAATTGCCATATACTTTAATACAGTTAGACTCCTCGGAAAACAATAAAACGCTGTTTATTTAATTAGTATGTTTTTATTTATTGAATTTATCCATGCTTGTAGATTGACAATTATATTGTATGCCAATGCAGGCCTATACAGAATCATCCCAATCAATCTAAAATGATATATTTTTTTCCAAAATAAGTTATTCAAGTCATCTTGCGAAATTGTATCCATATCGAAATATATCGCAGAATAAAAAATATTGCAATGTTAGATTTTTCCAATATCGTGCAGCCCTAGCTCCAAACTTTCCAGATAAAACAGGCTAAATGAGCAGTGCAATTACACCTCATATGTAAATAAGGATCATTATAGACAGCGCTGTGCTTTTTGCTTCACTATTAAACATTCTGTTAGGTGAAGAATTACAACCTGCAAATCCTGTTCATCACCAGTTTTGTTGGCGTTTTCATGCTGCTACCTGATTTGCATATTTAATTTTAGCGAATTGTGCAATGGAGTATAAAACTAGATGTTTGAGAGTTTTGTTCCACAGCTAGTGTGCAGTTAATGGTTGTCTCATGGTTAATAAGAGTCGAAAATGTGTGCACTGATCAGGAAGAATCAGGAAGGAAGTAGCAATCGTTGGACACACAAGAGTTCGGGCCTAAAAATAAAACACGTAGGCTACTTTTTAGTGAGGGAAATACAGAAATTGAGCAAAAGAGTTTAGCTGAAGTGAAAAAAATCTGACTTTTTCTGTCAGCAGTCACACTTTCGGTCATCCTGAAAGCACGTCCACAAACAGGCTCTTGATCTGTGTGAACACGAGTAATCAATAAAACAAACGCAATCACAATAATCATCATGTGACTCATCATCGCATATTTACTCTTAAGTCATCTCGAAAACGTCAAACAAAGAACAGGAGCGTCCAGTTTCGCCGTCTGCTCTGTGTTCTGGAGTTATTCATTAGCCTGGGCTCCTGTTTACGCAGAGGCCCGAGCCCTAGCCAACAATGTGCTAGTGTGTGTGTTTTGTTTGAGTACATCTCTAGGGATATGAGTTGCGCATGTGTGTATTTGAGCTTGGAGGACAGCTCTAAAGTTATTAGTGTGTCTGTGTGTGTGTCGTACATTTTGACTTGTCGCATTCTCCATTCCCTCCACTCAACTGTGGTCTTCAGTCAAATATCTCACGGATGGCGATATACACTGCCTCCTGCTGACCTGGAGGAAAAACAACAGCATGTGTATTTAATATATAAGCACAGGCATGCATAGAAAAATGTATAGTTGTGAGTTAAAAATTAAAACTATAAGGTTGAATGTAAAAATTCATTAGTGACTTATAATTCATGTTTATTTAACCTGACATGTACACATTTATATAGATGTTCTATGTAGATTAGCAAGAGAAGGCCACACGTGATTTGCCCCAACACAAGACACCATAAAATATTAAAATATTAATTGAGACATTTTATATAATTTGAACAAAAAACAACACACCATGCTACTGAATATGTAATATCTAAATATTTTATACATTTTGTTATATTTGAACATGAAACACTATGAATGTCTGTTTGCTCCCAGAATGCATTGCTGCTGTTACAGCACAGTGATTGGGTCAGATTTTATGCTCCAGTTCTCCACACCCCCCCGCCACACTACCTCTGCCTCGAGCCAAATGTGTGTGTGTGTTTTGGGGTTATGTAACCAATCTGAGATTCAAAGCTACACAAGTTTATATAGCAGTACATATACTCTCATTCAGAAGTTTAGAGTCAATGTAATTTTTTTAAGATTAGTTTTTTTTAATTATTCTCATTTGCTTAAAAGTGGTAATAAATACTACTGCGTTGTACATTAAAATGTTTTTCTTTTGAACTCTCCATTCAACAAAGAATCCTAAAAAATTGTATCATGTTTTACTTATAAATCTAACAGTAGGCTGTTTTAATATGAATCTTTCTTGACCACCAACTTTAAGCAATTTCTAATGATTTCTAAAAGACTGGAGTGATGATGCTAAAAATTAGCATTGCCATCACAACAGTGATTTATTTACAATTAGTTGAACTAATATTTTACAGTACTGCTGCTTTTGATGCCCTTCCAGCTGCAACCCAGTATTGGGAAACACCCATACACTCACATTCACACACATACACTACGGCCAATTTAGTTTATTCAGTTCACCTGTACTCCATGTCTTTGAACTGTGGGAAAAAAACGGAGCACCCGGAGGAAACCCACGCGTACACAGGGAAAACATGCAAACATGCCAACTGAAATGCCAACTGGCCCAGCCGGGACTCAAACCAGTGACCTTCTCGCTGTTAGGCGATGGTGCTAACCACTGCATCACCGGCCCCTATAGAGGATTTAAAAAAAAAAAAAGCATTAAAAAAACTTACAGAGCCAGAACCGTTGCACTGCAGTGAATTTAAATAAATCAATGTGACTTCAAAGCTATGACTAACAACTGCTTGATAAACAATACCTGTCAGTCATCTTGCCTAATCCTTTCCAAACTGACCAAAATTCATCTATACAATGAAAGAAGATCTTCTCTAATCATGTTTCTGGCAGGCAAAAATATAAATAACTCATTACTCACGTTACATAAATGAAATAACACCTAAAGACCTAAAACACATTGTTATTCACTATTGCACATTGTTTGATTTCAATAAATCTTTTGTTTGATCAATCAGTTGTTGCAGTCCCGGTAATCAGCTACTCTCCCTATTGTGCAGCTCTGCAGTGGGCCCTAGCATCTATGATAGAGCTCCGTCCTGGGCCCCATTGCCTCTTTAATAGAGCTCTGTCCTGCATCTTAGCCACTTTAATAAAGCTCTACTCTGTGCCTTTGCCTCTTTGATGGAGCTCAGTTCTGGCGCATAGCCTCTATAAAGGAGCTCTGTTCTGGGCCCAAGCCACTACGAAGGGGCTCACTCTTGTGATCAATCCTTTTTCATGGAGCCCTATCCTGTGCCCTAGCCTCTTTGATACAGCTCTGTCTTGCATACTAGCCATATTGATGGAGCTCTATCCTGGTCCCTGTAGCTGCATCCAAAATCCATTATTTGTGTAGGTACTACATTTGAACTTGAATGAGCTACATGCATGGCACGTGTTAAAGTGTTAGTTCCGGTGAACTGTTGATGTGACTATTTTCAATTTCAGAAGGTTCCTTTTACTGCATCGAATATGTACTTTAATTAGTTTAAAAGTATGCAATTTCAGACATAGCCTATGATAGAGCTCTGCCTTGGTCTCTATGAAAGAACTCTGTCCTGGACTCTAACATCAGCGACAGAACTCTAAAGAATTAAAAGTGGCACTTTACGACTCAAAGATTGACAACTCTTGGCCTAGCCATGTGAAAGTTTAATCTGACTGATGCATTCAGTCTCAGCATTCACTCGTCGCTTCAACTAAACTCTTTGGTTTTGTGCTGTCTTTTAGTAGGGACCAAACATGGAGCTCATCGTTTCCTATCATTTTGAAGGTGGCCATACAGCTTTTGTATGTCACATGCACATTACACTGACAATTTCCGCACAGACAGTTTACAAGCCACACCAGGATCATATTTACTACCAATCAGCAGGTTTCAAACAGTAAGTGAATTTCAAGCCCCCCGACTAGATGAGACAGCTCACAGACGCGCACACACTGCAGCGTATTGTTTAACGCTGAAACAGCGTGCTGCTGTCTGCTTGACTCAATGGAGATGGGACAGACAGTGTCTATTGTTCTCATACACATGGCAAGGAAAGACTTTCCATGTTTCCGTTGTCATATGTTGGTGAAACATTCAGCTCGCATGTTGGCTTCACATGATTACTGCTCTCCTTCTGTCTGGAGAAAAACTATATGTGTGTGTGCAAGTGTGTCATTACACAGATGGTTGTTGAGCTCAGGAACGCTAAAGCAGCCAACAGGGAGATTGGAGAGAGAGAGAGAGAGAGAGAGAGAGAGAGAGAGAGAGAGAGAGAGTTTCGCGTGGCTCCTTATTCGGAATAAGTCATGTGACCACCCGGTTGCCTTGGTAACTGCAGTTCTGAATTGCAGGTAGTATGGCTCATAGATGCTGTCCTCTAAAACCCCCTCCATCCATCTAGATAACTATCAGCGCTGGCATCTGATTACCGATTAATAATCAGGTTTTAATGCATGATATGATAGAACCTTGACAGAGAGTCTCAGAGATCAAGTTTAGCCGGCTGAGCTTTTATTAGCTCTCTGCATCAGGACTGAAGCGCATGTACAAAAATAAACCCAGAGCAGAACATGCAAGGTATATTCATTAGATTCTGTTATTTCTGCTTTCTCTCATTATGACAACACCTTGCGCAAAGACCTATTTGCAGATGGCTTTTTTAGCACCTATAAAAAGCTAGAATTATTATTTTTTCCCCCAGTATGTCATTCTGATTATGCAAGACATGTTGCATTTGACATGCCAGAGGAAGATTTTATTGCTCACTGGTTGTTCTGATCTGTTCACGGTTCGTGAAGCAATCAAGTTACCGTTTTCTTTAATGTTTCTCCTAAAATGTCTGCAGAAATAAAACTAGAAACAGATAGCTGTTGACAGTATAATTGATGAAGTATAGCATAATATAGCTTAGCCTAGTGTAAAGCAGAATAAAGTAGTATATTAATGTGTTTCATATAGAATATTACAACATTGAATGCTTTTCAAACTGAGAAGTGCTAGGCAGGAATATTAAGACCAGGTCACACTGCACCAACAAGCACAGACAATCATCAGATTGCAGCAGATTACTTCTATGACAATCAAATACTTGACAAGCATGTTCAATTGATGGAAAAAAAGGATGTTAATAGACACCAACAGGAGTAACGCTGATGAGACAAAACAAGAGAAAGTGTCTGTTGCTTTCTGTCAATGAATACTGAATTTGCTTTACAGTTAATATCATATTTTTCAAATACTAAAAATAATAATTTTTGATCATTGAAGAGTCTGAATACACTGTCATTATTGGGATCTAAAACTCTAGAGGAGACAAGTGACTTCAGTCCATTTCTTGAAATACCTTGCAATTATCCCACTGACGTTTAAAAGAACCAAGGTGGTGACCACTTTTTATTGGTAATTTTATACTTTGGTGGGATTATATGAAACTTAGTGTATTCTCCTTAATTATATATGATTATTTCTGATTGTTCTGTTTCTCTCTTTTACAGGTCAGGTAAAATGGGAGGGAAGCTGAGCAAAAAGAAGAAGGGATACAATGTGAACGACGAGAAGGCGAAAGAGAAGGACGCAAAGACAGAGGGAGCGTCGGCGGAGGAGAGCGAAGCTCCTAAGGAGAACAAGGAGGACGCTCCTGCTGCCAACGAGACCACCAATGACACGGCGGCAGCAGCTAAAGAAACCACACCCACCGCTGACAGCAACTCCACCGCACCCAAGGAAGAGGAGAAAAGCGCTGCCCCTCCAAAAAAGGAGGAGCCTGCTGCAAATGTTAACGCTAATGCTCCTAAAGCATCTGATGCCAAGACCAGCGAGGCTGCCAAAGCAGAACCCGCCAAGAGTCCAGATGCCCCTCCTGCCAAAGTGGAAGAAAAGTCCGCCCCTTCCGCAGCTCCGGCCAATGAGAAAGAGCCTGCGAAAGAGGCCGCTAAAGATCCCGCCCCTGCTGTAGCCGCAGCGTCGGAGAGCAAGCCTGACGCTGAGTCTAAAAAGACTGAGGCTCCGCCCACAAAGGAATCCGCCCCCGCAGAGCCAATCACCACGGAAACCAGCCCCGCCCCCAACAAGGAGCAAGCAGTCGCCGTGCAGGATTAACAGAAGGAACAGTGAACGACAAGAAGAAAACGGAGATCAAATCTAAATAATAAAACTAGCCCGCCCATTTTAAATGATACCAGTAATTATAACATGAATAATGATAATAGTAACAATAACAGTAATGATTTTAACAGGCTGGACTTTGATCATTGTGATGGTGACGGACATGATCATGGTGAACAAGACTGGCTGTTATGACCATATTATCTTTAATATCCAATTGAACTTTGATACAAATCACCAGCCCCCAACTCTATCTCTCTCTCTCCTTCTCTTTCTTACCTTTCTTTCTACCTCCATTCAATGAGAGGTGGAATAAAAACATGGAATCTATTCATCGCCACCCTCGATTCTCACTTCCCTCCATTTGGGTGTGATGTGATGGCAATGGATGGGGTTAAAAAAATAATAATATATATATATATATGTGTGTGTGTGTGTGTGTGTGTGTGCGCGTGTGTGTATGTATGTGTGTGTGTGTGTGTGTGTGTGTGAGTAGTAGTAGTAGTTTTATTCCAGCCTCCCTGATGCATATTTCATATTTCCTGTTTGCTGCTTTCTAGTTAGTGATTGGCATTGTGTCTTTGCTTATCCCCTGACTCTCCTGCTTTCTTTGTTACTCTCTCTCTCTCTCTTTCTCACATATCAGTGGATGGAAAATCAGTGTACAGCACAATGCATCAAACACACACATACATATACACACACACGCACGCACAGGGTTGATAGCAGTATTAGTGTTTTTTAAAGGAACAGTTCACCCCCAAATAGCAATTCAGTTTTGACTTTCTAAAAAAAGTATAATGTTGGTTTTCCACTAAATGCAAAGAGAGACATTTAGCTGAAAGAGTTATGCATGAAAGTCAATGGACATCCAAATCATTCAAGCAAGATTTTCATGGCAAAAAATTGGGATATAGTGCATGAGACATATGGACTACTTTATGGTGCTATTTAGTCTTTTTGGAACTGCACAGCTTTTGGTTTCCATTCACTTTCACTAGAAAAGAGCAGCATGAACATTTTTCAAAACCTTCCCTTTGTGTTACATGGAAGAAAACAGTCAAAAGGGTTTGGAATGACATGAGGAGAGTAAATGGTATCAGAACTGTTATTTTTATGGTGAACTGTCACTTTAAACGGATGTTTGAAAGTTCGATAACGTGTGTACATGTGTGGAGGGATCTGGTTATATGAAACGAGTGTATGTATGGAGTTATGCATGGTTTGAGTATGCATTTTCTGCATGTGTGTGTGTGTGAATGGAGTTCTGGTCTTTCTATCATTTGAAAGCAGCATTTTGTCATGATGTCAGGGAGACAGAGAGAGAGAGCCCAGACCTCCAAACTCAACAAACAGGACACACTTCACACACACACACACACACTGATCTCTCAATATTCTGACAGAGCAGTGTGAGCGTTGTGTGTGTGTTTCTGTATGTGTGAGGTTGTGTGTTTTGCATGTCAGTGGTTGGCCCTATTGTTGTGTATTTTTGGTTGCTGTGGAGATAATGTTGCTACAGGTGATATTTCATTTGAATTAACACACACTTCTCTCTCTCTCTCTTTCTCTGTTTCTTTCTCTATCATTCCTTTTCTTTCCAAAATTCCCTGGTAAAATGAAAAAAAAAATACAAATGGAAGAACTGAGATATATGTACTTGTATACATGGAGCAACCTTAATAAAATGGAAGAAACAGATTGAAAATCAATTCACACGTCTTGATTTTTGTGTTTCTATGGATAAACTCAAAGCTTTGGGGTTTCTTCCCAGCAAACACACATTTAAATCTATTTATAATGGTCATGACTTCACCTCAAACAAATCAAAACTTCAAAACGCATATCCTTGAAGAAAAAAAACCTGGTCTAATTTTACCTGCAACAAATCCAAACTGTTATGTAAGCTGTCTTTACGCATGAAGAGATACACAGAAGGCACATCTAAAAGTAAGGTATATAGTGCAAAAAAAGATTTATCCAGGAATCACAATCATGGTAAGCAACGACTGAGATATTTTTTTATTCAGAAAAACCACTCTAAAACGAATAAGTTACATCCAAACGACGATATTAGGAATGACTATTAAAATAAATGATATAGCGACACACAAAAAAAAAAAAATAATAATAATAATAATAAAAAATAATATATATATATATATATATATATATACAATCAAAAACGAAAATATTTATACCCCTGGCAATATCTTAAAGCTACTTTTATTCAACCAGCAAGTATTTTTTATTTTATTTGTTTGTGGGGGGGCTGGAGGTCAAGCCAGTGGACCAGGGAACCTAATCACAGTAAATGGCAACATGAAAAAGCAGCAATACATAAAAATTCTCAAAAACAACATCAGTGAGTCTGCAGAGAAAAGTGGCCTTGAATTCCAGTGGACATTTCTGCATGACAATGACCCAATACATACAGCAAAATGGTAAAGAAATGGTCAGCACACAAAACATTAACGTTCTGCAGTGGCCCAGCCAGAGTCCTCACTTAAATCCAATTGAGAATCTGTGGAGGGAACTAATGATCAGGGTGATGGCAAGGAGACTCTCCAACTTGAAAGAGTTGGAGCTCTTTGTTAAAGCAAAAAGCAGTTATAGCAAGTGTTTGGTTGATGTAATAGCCAATAAAGGCATTTCTATTGATTATTGAGAAGGGTATGAAGATTTTTGGACAACATACTTTTTTTTGAATGTAAAGAAAAGCTGAGAAATATATTTTTTTATTATATTATTTTTTATTATCTTATTTTATTATTTATCTTAACTTATTTCTTTTTAGAGAAGGCTGTGTCATTTTCTGTCAAAAATAAAAACAAAACTTGCTGGTTGAATAAAAGTAACTTTAAGTCAGAATTTGCTTGATTATTTGGGGTATGAATAATTTCGGGCTTGACCATATATATACTATATAAATATTAAATACATGTGTTTGAGTTTGTGTGTGCTTTTGCTGAACCTACATTAAATAATCTTATTTTGAAAACAATTAAGTTTGATATTGTAATTTGTGGGCCTTACGGTGGTGCAGTGGGTAGCACAATCGCCTCACAGCAAGAAGGTCGCTGGTTCGAGCCTCGGCTGGGTCAGTTGGCATTTCTGTGTGGAGTTTGCATGTTCTCCCCGTGTTGGCGTGGGTTTCCTCTGGGTGCTCCGGTTTCCCCCACAAGTCCAAAGACATGCGGTATAGGTGAATTGGGTAAGCTATGCAAACTCCACACAGAAATGCCAACTGGCCCAGCCGGGGCTTGAATCAGCGACCTTCTTGCTGTGAGGTGACAGTGATAACCACTGAGCCACCACGCCGCCCAACATTAATTTGAAAAAAGGAAAAAAATCTAATTAATACCTTTTGTGATCTAAAATAGTTCATTCATTTTCATTTCGGCTTAGTCCCTTTATTAGTCTGGGGTCGCCACAGCGGAATGAACCGCCAACTTATCCAGCATATGTTTTACGCAGCGGATGCCCTTCCAGCTGCAACCCATCTCTGGGAAACATCCATACACACCCATTCACACTCATACACTACGGACAATTTTAGCTTACCCAATTCACCTATACCGCATGTCTTTGGACTTGTGGGGGAAACCGGAGCACCCAGAGGAAACCCACGCCAACACAGGGAGAACATGCAAACTCCACACAGAAACGCCAACTGAACCAGCCGAGGCTCGAACCAGCGATCAGCGACCTTCTTGCTGTGAGGCGAACGTGCTACCCACTGCGCCACTGTGAGGCCTAAAATAGTTAACTATTTGAAAATAAAAACTATTTGATTCCCACCCATTTAAATTGATAAAATCCTAACTGATTATAACATAATTGTTAGACATACAGTATTATGCATTTTAAATATGATGTTTAATCTATTACTTCATAACCATTTGCATATTTTGCTATATTATTATTTTTTTCTCCCCATGTTGGCGTGGGTTTACCCCCAGGTGCTCCGGTTTCCCCCACAGTTCAAAGACATGCACTATAAGTGACACTTTCTTTGTCTTTTTGTTTTCATCATTTTTTGGGTTACAATTAAAGCATGTTGTGATTCGCATCATAGTTGAAGATTTTGGTTCATGATTTTTAATGCTTAAACAAAAACATTTTAAAAATACCAATTGAAAAAATACTTATTAAACGAGTGTTGATGAATTTGTAGCACAAATGCACTCAATAAGTGTATACCAGACAGTGTTTCAATGACAGTTCAGCAACAGTTTACACAAAAATAGAAACTTACCATTTACACACCCTAAAGTGATTACACACATCCATGAGTTTCTTTTTTATATTTTGAAAAATGTTGGAAAGCGTTAGCCATTGACTTCCATGGTATAATTCATAATATGGATGTTGAAGAAACTCAAACAGCTCTAAAATAAATAAAGGAATTTTTCATTTTTGGATGAACTAGTTCTTTAATGTATGGTCACATTTTTGAGGCCGATATCTATAGTCATTTCAGTATGAATCCACAAGATTGCCTAAACACAGATTTAGAATTAAAAACTGCCACAATGATTAGTAGAAAGCTGTTTAAATTTATTTGTATTTGAGCATATATAACTACACTATTGACAATAGACATTGGATTGGATTTTGCCTGCAAAATTTTACTAATGTGACAAGCAAGACTGTGCTAAACAAACATTTGCAAAAGACTAAGTGTAACCACAACAGACTGACAAATCAGTAGCCAAATTACTGTAAATCTCTTTGTACATCCTGTATTTTACTTATACGTCAGAAACGAGTGTTGCTAGACATAGCCCTTCAACCGCCAATATTTTTATATAAATAACTTTATAAAAATAAAAAAGTAATAAAAATAATAAAGTATTATTATTTTTTGGGCGACGCGGTGGCGCAGTGGGTAGTGCAATCGCCTCACAGCAAGAAGGTCGCTGGTTCGAGCCTCGGCTGGGTCAGTTGGCATTTTTGTGTGGAGTTTGCATGTTCCCCCGTGTGTGGAGTTTGCGAGGGTTTCCTCCGGGTGCTCCGGTTTCACCCACAATTCCAAAGACATGCGGTATAGGTGAATTGGGTAAGCTAAATTGTCCGTAGTGTATGTGTGTGAATGAGTGTGTATGGATGTTTTTGATTAAACTTCATTGCTTTTACAAGCATCAATTCAGTTGTACAAAGAGAATGTCTTTATTATTACCACTCTTAATTAATTCACTTAATACACTCGGGTGACACGGTGGCTCAGTATTTAGCACTGTCGCCTCACAGCAAGAAGGTCGCTGGTTCAAGGCCTGGCTGGGTCAGTTGGCATTTCTATGTATAGTTTGCATGTTCTCCCCGTGTTGGCATGGGTTTCCTCTGGGTGCTCCGGTTTCCCCCACAGTCCAAAGACATGCAGTATAGGTGAAATGGGTAAACTAAATTGGCTGAAGTGTGTGAATGTGATAGTGTATGGGTGTTTCCCAGTAATGGGTTGTCATACACTGAATTGGCTCTATCACTGTCTCTCCATTCCACCTATAGCTGGTGTGTGGTGAGCGCACTGGCGCCGTTGTCCTGTGGCTGCCTTCGCATCATCCAAGTGGATGCTGCACACTGGTGGTGGTGTGGAGAGACACCTCTCATGATTGTGAAGCGCTTTGGGTGTATGGCCATACATGATAAATGTGCTATATAAATACACATCACATTACATTGCTGCTGTTTTATTTTTATCACGTGACCGACGTTATATTAGACTATTACGCAGAATAAAAAACTATACAGTTGAAGTCAAAGGGCTCTATTTTAAATATCTAGGCGCAAAATTTAAAGTGCATAAGCATTAAGGGCATGTCTGAATCCACTTTTGCTATTTTAAGGACAAAAAAATACTCTTTACGCCCCGGCGCATGGTCTAACAGGGTTGTGCTTGTTCTCTTAATGAGTTATGGGTGTGTTTTGAGCATAATGTGCATTAAACCAATCAGAGTCTCATCTCCCCTTTTCCTTTAAGAGTCAGTTGTGTTGCGCCATGGTGCATTTGCTATTTACATGGCGGACTTTGTAAGTGGAAAAACTGAATGCTTCATTAGAGAGAAAATAGTTAAACAGGCCATCTGCAGCGAGGATAAATAACAGGCCTCCTCCATTCTGCTTCTTTACTTTCTCTTTACTTTACTTTTACTCTTTACTTTCCTCATTTACATTAATGGATAAGGAAACAGTGTTGTATGCACTCCACACCCATTAGCCTACATATTTCATTTCATAAGTACAAATATTTGTTTCAAAACTATTTCTAAATTCAGTTCTAATTTCCAGCAAACTAATTAATGAACAATAATAGTGAAGTGTGGTCAAAAAACTGAGTTTTATCCAAACACACGTCCTATGCCCCATATGGTGATGCAGACGTCTCCAAAACCCGACAGGTGGACAAATCTAAAGTTGTTTTTATTAAAACAAATAAATATAATATAAATATGCATATAATAAATAATAATGCTTATAATAACATTATACAAATGCAAATTGTCATGAATAAACTGAAAAAAGCCCCTCAAGATGAGGCATGGAGGTAGTGGTGTTTATATTTATGTAGAAAATAATAATGTTTGTAACATTTTAATCCTTAAATTTTTTTTTCATATGTAAAGATATCTGTGTATTGCTGTACATCCTGTGTGTATTAAGAAATGTGTTAGCGTTTGTACCTGCACAGGCGCATAACTAACGCGCTCTGCGCTGGACTTTAGACCTGCTTTCAGTTGGTCAATGGCGCAGTCTATTTCAGTTCCTCAAAATAGCAACGCGCCAACAATGTGCCTTAACACACCTCCTTTCTAGACCAGCACACCCATGAGTCCACAAAGTAGTGCAAATGCATTTGCTATTCAAACAACATGGCACAAAACGTGAAAATTAGGGTTGCGCTGGTCTGAAAATAGCAACAAATCGCGCCAAACAAGTCTTGCGCCTTATTGCGGCACGTGTACAGTATGATGGGGCTCAAAATGATTAGCCCTCCTGTGCATTTATTTCTTATTTTCAAATATTTCCCAAATGGTGTCAAACAGAGAAATAATTTTTTCACAGTATTTCCTGTAATATTTTTTCTACTGGAGAAAGTCTTATTTGTTTTATTTTGGCTGGAATAAAAGCAATTACATTTTTTTTGTCTATCTACAGAACAAGCTATTACGTTTAGAAATGCAAACAGAAATGGGGGAAAAATATACAGAGGGGCTAATAATTCAGGAGGGCTAATAATTCTGACTTCAACTGTATATTTTCACACTATGTTGAAGGTTTTGATTATAAAATAATAAATGGACAATCTCATTCACCACATTTCTAGAGGATTCCAATCACAATATACACTTGATTTTATTTGTTTAAATATAGGCTCCCTTTATCTGTCCATGTCTCTTCTCTCTGGGTTGACTGGGTTCATGTGTGACTGCCTTTGGGCCTTAGTAACGGTCGCCAAGCCTCTGATCCCATAGCAACCGGTCACTTGCTTTTGTAAGGCAGAAGAAGAGAAACACGCACACACTTTAACACACATCTCAAACCGAATGTAACACTCCTACATTTCTGACAGATACCATGACGGTCCACAGCATAAATGTTCCCTTCAAGTGCAAATCCAAAACTGAATCCAAATCTAAACCACATCTCTATTTCCAAGACTAGATTCTAGGAGTTTATAACAAAAATATAGATAAAAAACTATATATATATATATATATAAAAATAGGCAGCACGGTGGCGCAGTGGGCAGCACAATCGCCTCACAGCAAGAAGGTCGCTGGTTCGAGCCCCGGCTGGGTCAGTTGGCATTTCTGTGTGGAGTTTGCATGTTCTCCCCGTGTTTGTGTGGGTTTCCTCCGGGTGCTCCGGTTTTCCCCACAGTCCAAAAACATGAATTGGGTAAACTAAATTGTCCGTAGTGTATGTGTGTGAATGAGGGTATGGATGTTTCCCAGTGATGGGTTGCAGCTGGAAGGGCATCCGCTGCGTAAAACATATGCTGGATAAGTTGGCAGTTCATTCCGCTGTGGCGACCCCAGATTAATAAAGGGACTAAGCCGAAATGAAAATGAATGAATGAATGAATGAATATAA
>CAIGQW010056824.1:1640554-1659029 GCA_903798125.1 Danio choprae
GTGCTACCCACTGCGCCACCGTGAGGCCCCGGAAGGGCATCTGCTGCATAAAACATATGCTTGATAAGTTGGCGGTTCATTCCGCTGTGGCGAACCCAGATTAATAAAGGGACTAAGCCAAAAAGAAAATGAATGAATGAAGGAATATTTCTTTGGTAGTTTACTTTATAAAAAGATGATCCTGGATTTTGAGAATTTGCATGTTGTGTAAGTATAGTAGGGCTGCACGATATTGGGAAAAAATCATATTGCGATATTTTGTTTTATATTGATTTATTTTGCAATATATATAGCAACATGATTTCACCAGATGACCTTATTTTGGAAAGAATTCTTAATTTTATATTCATTGGAATCATTTGTAGGGGAGTGCATCTGCATAAAATATACAAAAACATGTAATTAAAGCACAGATGAAAACAGAACAAACATAAAAAATGACATAAACCACACTTTATGGTTTTCAGTTAACGTTTAACAGTGTTGAAGTATAGAAATTCACTAATCAAATATATTAAAAAAAACACTGCATTACTGTATTAAATAATTAAACAATTGACTTTTGTTAAAGCAGTTAATTTTTGTTAAAGCGGTTTTATTTCTTGTACCCAAATAAAACACTTTCATATTATTAGAGTTACACTTTGCAATGACTCCACAACGTTCTGAACTGGTTTTTCTGGGTAATTATAATCATAACTCAACATTGCAGATTTTGCGATGTGACTATTGCAGATTCGCACATTATTACAATCTCACGAAAAAATTTAAACGAAATATTATCCAGCCCTAATGTATGGGATTCAGTTTACAGCTTTGTATAGAAAGAGAGTCATACATCACACAGGCAAATGATGACAGAATATTCCTTATATAACAAATTTGCATTCCATGACTATGTATTTACTATTGAAACATGAACATCTGAGCAGAAAATAGTCCATTTTTAAAGTGGACAATAACCTATATTCATGTACCATTCAATGCTTTAAAATACAAAGATCCACCCTCCTGGTAAATCAGCGGGACAGTTATGATGAACACCTCACCTACATTAAATATATCCTGTCAGCGGCCCATTCTAATGGTATTTAAATATTCATGAGGCTTCATGCATTATGCAGTACCTGAGTGGTGATCCAGGCTACTGAGAGGCCGATGGGTCCTTAGCTCCTCCCTCCCCCTGCCACAGGAAACGTGATAACGGATTTTGGATTTGTGATTAAGAATGGCATAAAGGATGATCAATATGGACTGCCATCTGCTGGAACACACACACATCCAAAACAGCTGCACAGTGGTGGGGGAGGGGTCCTCTTCTTGTTGCCAGGCAACAGCAGATACACCATTTTCAGAATTGTGACTGTATGGGAGAAACGAGAGACAGTTAGAGCTAAACATAAAATAGGTATTTTTATTGATGCCGTAAGCAGTTTCTTTTGAATATGCAAGACTTCTGATTCATCCACCTGTAAGTGAGTAACTACAATAACAAAGGCCACATACTGGCCATAAACACACTGCAGCTAAATTTGGTTGTCAGATCATGATATTGATCTTGATTATGTTCTGTACACACACAGTTTACAGAAGAGAACTACATTCTACAGGCAAATTAACTCTCCAAAAATGCATGTACTGACATTTCCATGCATTAACTATGACCTAAACTGAAATGTACAACTAACTGAGATGTACTTAAGTGAAAATCAGATTTCTTTTGGTTCTCTACACTGAAAAAAAAAAGATTGATTGGATTTAGTTTTTTTTAAGGTGATTGCAAACAATGTATATGGGCTGAATTTAAACAAACTAATTAAGTTGAACATTACTAAATCTAAATTGTTTGTTTAAACTCAGCCCATATACATTGTTTGCAACCACTTACCATAAAAAAAGTTAGTAAATCCAATCAATCATTCATTTTAGTGTATTTCTCTACAAGAAATTAAAGGGAATGTCACATTGACTTTTTAGTGTTGCCAAATCTGGCTAAAAATGAGAGCAAATATATAATAACCAATTCAAAACAAAAACCTGACTTTTATCAGAGATATAATAAGCCACAAATGAAATTATTCTCACATTCATTTACTTTCCTTTATAAATATTTATTATTCTTATATATCTTTATAAACTGGGTGAAGACTTTAATAATCATTGCTTAATGTAAGTACACATGGCAATTTGTGAAACTGAAGCTTTCGACCTTTTTAGAAAAAAAATAATTGCCTCTGCTGATGGCCATCTTGAATTTTAGTCACTATAATATCACCAAACTTCTTAGACACTAAAATGTTGCAATGGCAACCATAATGTTGATCATAACAATTGTTTAAGGCTGCACGATATTGAAAAGATCTGACATTGTGATATTTTATTTTTCCGCAATATACTTACTTTACATTGCGATATGAATACAATTTCACCAGATGACTTCAATAGCTCTATTTGGAATGAATTCGCTCATTTAGATTGATTGTG
The DNA here is from genome assembly GCA_903798125.1 of Danio choprae. Taxonomy (NCBI): domain Eukaryota; kingdom Metazoa; phylum Chordata; class Actinopteri; order Cypriniformes; family Danionidae; genus Danio; species Danio choprae. The sequence continues at coordinate 1,643,039 of CAIGQW010056824.1, forward strand.
ATAATTTTGTAGGGCAGAGAATCATGCGACTTAAATATAAAAAACAAAATAAATTAGTGGTATTAGTGGTTAGGGTTAGGATTAAAAGCATGGATAAATATTAGGGCTGCACAATATATCATTTCAGCATCGATATGCAATGTATGCATCCGCATTAGTCACATCGCACAGATATGCAATGTTGAGTCAGGATTATATTTGAGCAAAAGTCAAAGTTCAGAACACAAGATTTGTGGAGTCACTGCAAAGTTTAACCACAACGGAGTGAAATGCTATAGTTTGCATGTTTTTAGAGCCTGAGAGAGATTAAAGTATTCAGGCACAAGACCCTTTGCCCATTGGAAGTTTAATAAAGAATAATTTTATTGCATTATTTTTACAATAAAGACTTTGCAGTGTAATTTTTACATTTATATATACAAAATCACAACGGATGCACTGCTTATTTCACTTTCATCTTTGCTTTATTGTATTTATCTATGCTTGTAATATATTACATTTTATGCATCCTTCACTTCCCTACAAAATAATCCCAATCAAGGCTGCTTATTAGTACTTATAAACTAAATATTCTGCATGACCTTATTCCACATCCCTAACCCAATACCTAAACTACCTTAATATCTATTAATAAGGAGCAAATTAGGAGTTAGTTTGTTGAAGCAAAAGTCATAGTTAATGGTTTACTAATAGCGAGAAGTAAACGTTAAAATAAAGCGTGACTATAAATTCTTTCCAAATAGTGCTGCTCGATCATTTGGCAAAATTGTAGATATGGCATATCGCAATATATATCGCAGAAAAAAAAAATATCGCAATGTCAGATTTTTCCAATATTGTGCAGCCCTAATAAATATAATAGAACAAAGATAAAAGTGAAATAAACAGTGCTTTAGGGTTTTTTGTGGAGTCTTACAGTATTTAGATACAGAAATTGAACAATTGTAAAATAGCACTGTAGAGTTTATGGTATAAATAAAAAGGTACCTTTTTTCTGCCTGAATGCTTACAGTCACATGCTTTAAAAACACAGACAAATGATAAACTTACACTCCATTATAGAGCTTTAGTCTTGTTCCATACATTTAAAAAAATATATATCCCATGTACACTCAGTAAAATTCCAGGAGTAACAATTACATCTTTTTACATCTCTTTGTGTGTATAAGAAACATGAATCACTCCAGAATTTGTGATGATTGACATGACATTAACCATGGCAATGTTCTGATTCCAAAGTTAAACCCTCATCAACTGAGACAGTGTGTTTTGTTCATGTTTGGAAAGCTGATTAACTTGAAATGTTGCCAAGTCCACATTTTTGAAGCAATACTTTTAAGCATATTTTGGGCTTTAGTCATCCAGTTTGGGTTAAAGTAGGTACAAGATGTGATATTTTAGTAAGTGTCTTATATCTAACCACATGATTTTATTGTTTTGTTCTTATTTACTGTTATTTTTTTATGAAGATTTGGCAACACTAATGATTCAAGACCTATCTGTGATTTCTTACGCCATGCCTAGGGAAGGCAAATCACATCTACAGTGTGTGTTAGGGCTGCACAATATATCGTTTCAGCATCGATATCGCAATTTGTCTGCAATAGTCACATCGCAGGATATGCAATGTTAGGTTGGGATTATAGTCGATCAACAATTGCGAATACATGAGATTTGTAGAGTCATTGCAACTTATAACCATAACAGAGTGAAACTTTATCATTTGCAGAGCATTCGAGCACAATAACGTGCAACATTTGTAACTTTAATGAAGAAAAATTTTACTTATTTATTAACACCATTAAGACTATACAGTGTTATTTTACATTACATTAATAAATTTCTATATTTGAATACTGTTTGACTCTCCGGAAAACCACAAAGAATTGTTTATTGCTCTATTGTAGTTATTCTTGCAATTTTATTTTTTTATACACTCAAAAAAATTATTACTGCTGCTTGTTCAAACTACCCATTTAAAATGAGCTAAAACAACACAATTCTTGTCATTTCTGTGGCCAATTGATTTATTTTATGTTTAGTCCGCTTAAATTTGTAAACCATTAAGTTAACTTAAGCGTTTTGTGTTGGGACAAGAAGGAATTGTGTTGGTCCAACTACTTGGTTAGGTGATTTGTAGTTCCCAGCATGCTTGCATAGGATGGAATTAAGAGAGGGAAATGTTGACAATAAAAGTAATCTTAGGTGTTTAAACTTAACAGAAAGATTTGTCAGAGTTTAATCTTCACTAGTTTGAAGATTTAGAAGATTTTCATGTAATGCTTTGTTTTGACATTACCACCTTGCAGAAGCACCCATGCTTTGGCAGCTTAATTAGCAAAAATGCAGTGTGTTGCTTTGCTCAGTGAGCAATAACTGTCCTAAAATTAGTTCTGAGACTTGTTAGTTTAGTCTCACTCAACTGTATATGTAACTCACAAAACATGCTTAAAAATGGCTTATTTTAGTTAATTTAGGATAACTTCAAATAAAACTAATGACATGTACGGCACATAATAAATATACATGATATTATCAGACCTTTGAGTTTAAATTAAATAAAAATACAAATGTATTTAAACTTTTTTTTGATAAAATCATGTTGGACCAACTCAATTGCATTTAATTGTGTAAATAGTTTTTCTTTAGTTGGTACTAAGCAAATTTATTGGATGAAAGTTCATCCAATGAGAGTGTATGATTCACATTGATTCACCCAACCAATCTAAATTTATAAAAAAAGATTCACAAACAGAGCTAATCATTGCAGCAAAACAAAATATCGCAATGTCAGATTTTTCTAATATCTTGCAGCCCTAGTAGGTGTACATGAATTTAAATACGCTATTAACAACTAGCTCTGCTTGTTTCTGTAAACACTGTTGTGAGTTTCATTTAATACAAAACATAAAAAGCATGAAAATGAGAAAACTACCTTTTACATTCATATAAATTATTGCAAAAAAACCAAAACGCACATGTTATGTGATAACTACACGTATGTAAGCATCCAATGCTGAGGGAAAATCTGCAAACTGTTCACAGATGGCTTGTCAAGTAACAAACACATCATCACACACACACAAATACACACACACACCCTACAGTGCCACAGCTGAGGTCGTATTTGTGCCAGTTTTCAGGCATTTCAACTCTTTGATCTTTGAACAATAATTTGATCCCTCTTTCCCTCTCGCTCTTCTCCAATCTTTTAAAAATCCCCTGTCACATACCACTGTCATTCTCAACATCAAAGCTTTGCGCCGATCACCATGGCAACTGCCTCCATTCAAAAAATTAAAAATAAACAAAAATAAAAAATAAATTAAATAAATCACACCATCGCTGATTGGCTGTCAAAGGTGTGACAGGAATGATGTGATTATTAGCCACGCCCACACGTCTGAAATACAGTCGGAAGCATGTCCGACTGACATGATATGGAGATCTGTTTCCATGGAGACAACACCTACGTAAGAGAGTGGGATGAGAAATTAAAGAGAGAAGATAGAAAAAAACTGATGAAACAGGAATATTAAAATAGTAAATATATAGGAAAATACCAATATTCATTGGATTGAAACTACTTTTTACTGCTATTAGCATTTACTATCATTATTAATAGATAAACTGGAGCACACACCCACACACACACACACACACACACACACACACATTCACTCACTGTATTGCTTAACACTGTTAATCTGTGAAAAAGACACAACTTAATTTTGAGCCAACGTCCCCCCCTACAGGACAGACATGCACTTACACCTCAGCTCTCTCCATATAAAACTAAGAGACCACTTAAATGTTGCTTCACTAAATGGATTTATTAGGTATGGGTTTGAGTAAAGGTTAATGTTAAACATTTCTTCCAAATTTCGAATAAAAATGTTGCCATTTAGAGCATTTTTGTAGGATTTAATTTTCCTTAAATGACAGATGGTCAGAATAACAAAAGCTGTCTAAAATGCTGATCTGAAAGCATGGCATTTTTATTGTTTTATGCAAAAAAAAACAACTCAAAATCACAAAATATGTTTGAGTAAACTGTTTTTTCTGAAATAGCCTGACATTTTTACCAAATTTAAAATAAAATGTTGTCATTTGCATAAAATAACCAAAGAGGTGTCCGTATTAAGCTTTGGACAACAAAATACAAATGTTTTATGTTTGAACTTCAGAAGAGTTAAGAAATCAATATTTGCTTTACTAATTCAGATTTTCAATCACATTCATCAACAGTTTTCTAAATCGACCAATTGCCATTTCCTGAAATAAAAACCCACTAAATGGCATTTTTAAAATCTAAAATATGGATAAAACACCATAATAACCAGAGAGACAGACTACAGAGAATACAGACACAGAATTTTTCCATACATAAATGTGTACTTCAGATTTGTAATGGACTCATCAGTGCACAAGTCTATAATTCTGACATAACTCTAACTAAACAAACATCAGTTTCACTATCTTTAACTAAGCTTTTATGTCCTAAAATAGCAGCATACAATATTTTTAGGGAAGCTAAAACATAAGTTAGCTTTGACGCGTCACAAACATTCAACGTATATTTCTTTCCCATCTTAAGCCATAACCATGGCCGTAACCTTATTGTCTAAATAAACTTTTCGGTGTCAAAACATCTAATGTTAGGCCTATAGAGCTAGGAAACGCTAAATAAAGATAGCTACAGCTACCTGCTTGACATTTCCTCGACAGGCTGCTTCAAGCAAAACTATAGACCTAATATAATAAATGAGCATATCCAACAGATGATGTAAATCACTTAACTACGGCCATGTCCAAAAATAACCTTTCTCTTCGAAGACAATATAATAATAATTGCCTACCTGTAAATAGGAGTTTATGTTTTCCCGCGTGGTCGCGTTTTAGTTTGTTGTGCAATCGCGCTCTTTCAAGCAGGAAGGCTTCTGATTGGCTGTTAATGCTAATTGTTACTCAGCTTGAAAAATGTGTTCGTAAAGCAAACAAAATCAGTTCTGACTTTACTCACTCATTCCCCCAATTTCCTTCGGTCTGATTCCTCTTTATTCACTCAGTTTCCTTTGGTTTGATCCCCTCTTTATAAATCGCTACAGCCGAATGAACCACATACTCTGCACATATGTTTTAGCAGCAAATTAACTTTCTGACCCAACACTGAAAGGGGGTCGCACACCGGATGCGCCGCCTGGCGACGCGCCACGCAGCGTCATGCATTTTAGAATTGTAAATATAGGTTTCTATCAGGGTACTGTTGGACTTTTCCTAGTTCTCTCAGGTTAAAACATCAGTCAGAGGCTTAAAATAAGTTTAATCGATTTAATTAGATTAATAAAGCATTACAGAGCTCCAAGTGTCAGAAAACAGCAGCACAGGCACTCTGTTCCTCCCCCCCCTCCGATATTTATCGTCGTCTCTCTTCAGCCCCGCCCAGGGACACTTCAGTAATAAAGATCCTCCATCCAGATCAGTTCAATCATAAATTGTCAGGCAGAAAAGGCTAATCTGCAAGATATGCATACACGTAACAGAGCCACAAGTCGGCGCCCCTCCCGTCCTGATTGTTCCTGTAAAAGAGCACACTCTGAAAGAAGAGTTGTAACATTTTGGTGATAACAAGTACGAGGAGTTAACTTCTCGGTTATCAGTCACACAAAGCCACAGCTGTTATGGAGCAAAGCTATGTGAGGTTGAGCGCATAAGGTTATATGAGGATAAACACATCAGCATAAGTTCATGTAAGTAATTACTTTAAAACACAATTAAACTATTAATGCAAAGATTAGTCTATTAAGGCATAGGACAAAGTTAAAATCATCAAAAATTGCTTCAGTATGCACACCGGCGCCGCAAGTCGGTGGCTGTCCGCGGCGTCCAGCCACAACTCAGGACACTGCTCATATTTCTGCACCGCCACAGAGCGCCATCTGAATAATTCCATTTTAAATAACATGCGAATGTGCGCGTCTGGTGTGCGATACTTTCAACTGTCATGTGTGCGCTGTGTCGCAGCACCGAGCGTGGGCAGATTGTGTGTGACCTGCTTGAGAATGGACTACTTTTGCAACCCCTGGAAAACACCCACACAATCTCCCATTCACACACACACTGCGGCCAATTCACACCTTCTCATTGGAGTTTTTCAGAACACTTTCCCATGCATCTATAGAATTTTCCATGTCCGTTGGGACTGTTTAACCCTCAGTATCGCCTCTGCCTTCTGCTAACGACAACATTATCCATTCAGTATTTTGGTTTGTCTCAAGGGCAAAAGCAGCTGCACACATGCTAAAGTTTCAAACAAAAATGAAACCAACAAAAAAGCTGAACTCCTTATATTTACAGCAGTTTAAAGGGTCCTTTTTTTGTTAATATCACAGATTTTACCAGTATTTTAGAATTGATGTGTGATTGGTGCTTTTCCAGAAAAAAATACAGAACGTTGTTGACTGTGTGAACAGCGCATATTTTAGATTTAACAGTAAAGTTGTTGAGGTAATTTACCAGTATTATTCTATAAAATGGCTTGTCTTCAATAGGGCCTAATTTTTACAGCTTTTTAAACCAATAAACAATAGAAGTAATACAAATTTGCTGTTATGAAGACGTCTGCAGATGGAAATGTTTTGATTATCAGCATTGCCACATAAATTAATACAGTCACTTCAAGTAGAAAACAATAATGATGACAACACAGTTCTATAAATTGTTCACGGCACAATTTGGATCTCAATGTAAATTGTTGGATTCACTTTTTAGGACATTATTCCTCAGCCGATGAATGATAAAAACATTGAAGGCTAATCTGAATCCACCCTGCTTTAAAGAGCTTGAAAGGGTCAGTTCACCCCAACATTTTTCCAAACGGTCATAAACATGCACAGGGCAACTTACAGAGGCTGTGGATTAAAGTGATTAAGTGAAATAAATATGTTTGTAAATAATTTTCAGTTTCATGCACATTATTATTGCATACCTCGATTTATCGTCAGGAGCCAAAGATATTTATTTAGTTTTGCCTCTATAAAGTGTTGCTGTCTGTTGATAAGTATTTTATGAATCTTCAAGGACTATGGTTTCACATTAAAATCTTTTTAATGCTGATGAAAAAAGTCACCCATATGCACCTTGGATGGCCTTGAGGTGAGTAAATTCTTCAATTATCCCTCTAATAGCAGTATGAACTTACAATGATCTCGATGGACTTTTAAGGTCATCAGCTAACCTAAACATTTCTTTGTACTGTTGACCATTCATTTCTATTTTAATAACCGCATTTTAAAAGTAAACAGAAATATAACCTTTTTGATATAAATCTGCACTTGTGATGAACATTGGCTAAACTCATCTTTGGCATCTTAAGTAATACAGCTCCATATTTAATTAAACACATAAGACCCGAGACAGAAACGATTCATCCTATTTGACTATATAAAGAAGTTAGGAGTTCATGGTAGTTATAACATGAACTAATATTGAACAATACTTGTACAGTACATTTATCAATCATAGTTCAACATTCACCAATGCATTATTAAAATCCAAAATGCTTGTTAAGATTAATGCACTGCGAGTTATCAAGAACTAACAACTTTATATTCATTGGCTAACATTAACAAAGGTGAATAAGTACTGTAATAAATGTATTGTTCATTATTGATCCATGTTAGTAAATACATAAACTAATATCAACTAAGGGAACCTGAAGTGTTACTAAAGTTAGTTGTGCATTACTCCCATTGCATCACATGCTTATAATTAATAAATTGGATATTAGTGTGTGTTGGTGTGGACAATACTACTGCTACTGTTCTTGATGTGAATACGATAATAGACCCTTTTCACAAGGCGGTGATGATGCTGGTCATCCGCATCTAAAATCCGCATTAATATTTAGACTTTTTAAATACATGTGTGTACATTTATAAAGCGTTATGTTATATTATATCATCTTTGCATCCAATTATAAAACAAACTAATGCATATGTGAGGTGTTTCTAATGCAGCAAATATGGGCGGGAAAGTACATTTGACATTGTTCTCTCTTCTGGCTGCCCTTATCAGTCTAACACCATTCTAACACCAAAGTGCTAGTGTGAAAACACCCCAAAAGCAACTTTGCCCAACACTGCAAATAGGAATGCAAAACAATGTAATTGTGGTTGTTTAACCAACATTCACTGCTCTCCAAGTTTCCCACCTACAACAACTTCCGCTGCTGAGAAACCCGTAAATGTGAAAAGGGTCAAATCAGACACGGCACGAATGCACTGTCCATTATACTGTGCTTTTACCAAAATTAAGCCCAGACCGTCTTTAAAAAAATTAAACCCCTTTATTGTTTCTCAAATACAAAAGAAATACAAAAAGAAACACAGACAGCAAGAGAGACAGTCAGTGAGCGGCAGCAGTCTGGAGTACAGCTCAGTCTTTTGGTTAAGTGCGTGGTCCATTTTAGGCCAGATCACTCTTGTCCGTGACCTCGGCATGACTAGTGTCCGAGCCGCCCGGCGCCAGCAGAGTCCTGCGGTTGTAGTGGCCCTTCATGATGCCTGAGTTATTGTTTTCGTTGAGGATTTGTTTCTGTTTCTGCCGGTTGAGGGACTGCACCAGGCCGAGCACCACGGCGGCGAGCGAATACTGGCCCGTGAGCTTCCTGGGCTGCAGGATGAGCGGGTTGGGCTGCACGCGGCCCATCAGGAAGTGTGTGCGGATCTTTCCTTCCTGCTCGCTGATGCCCTTTACGTAAATCTCACCGCGGTACTCGAAGGCAAAGCCGCGCTCGTTCAGGATGGCGTAGGTCTCTTCCGGTAGCTGGATCTTACCGCTGACCCCTGTGCTGTCCATGCGACTCGCCAGATTGACCGTCTTCCCCCAGATATCGTATTGTGGCTTTTTAGCGCCGATGACTCCAGCCACCACAGAGCCGTGTGCCATACCTGAAAAGAGAGCAAATGCTGTGTTAACACTTCACACTGTCAGATGCTGATTGCCGCTTTTTTTAAAGGTCCCATGAAATTAAAATAAATTTTTTTAAATGTTAGTATCAGTATTGATAGTTTTCAAGATATCTATAAACTAGTGTGCTCCAAAACAGATAAAAACAAAAGTACATTTGGTTCAAAACATCTAAAAATATATTTTTCTACATTTTAAGTATGTTACATTTTGGAATTTTGAAGCAAAATCGCTTTAGGATCAAAGATGGCTCTCCTTCTCTGAGTTCTGAAGCCGTCGTCCAGAGAGGAGGGTAAAGTCTAGATAGGATACAGCTGCGGACATGCACATCAATATAGCATCATTTTTGTGACACTGTATAACAATTATTAATATTTTTACAGTACTGTGATGGTTCGGTTTAGGGTTGGGGTGGGGGTAGAAGTAAAAAAAAAAAATTGTGTAAATTAATAAATAACATAAATAATCCTTGGTACAACTACTGTGTTTACATTACTGTGATGGTTGGGTTTAGGGTTGGGGTAGGGGTAGATGTTAATAAAATACAATTATTAGGAAACCTAATAATTAACATAAAAATTCTCGTCAACATCCGGCCACAACCGTATCTGATCAAGCAACAACCAGAGAGGACCATTCAAATGCTGAATGGAGAATATGTGAGTGGTCCTTAATAATCTTGCTTGCTAATCTGAGTGTCTGTTGATCATATATGCATGAAAGAGATCTAACAAGCAAACCAATAATCCTAGAGCACACTGTAACAGCACTCTGTAGCTGGTTTCTATTCTGTAAACCAGTGTTTCTCAACCACGTTTCTGGAGGACCACCAGCACTGCATGTTTTGGATGTCTCCTTTGTCTGTCACACCCATTACAGGTCTCTGATAATGAGCTGATGATCTGAATCAGGTGTGTTTGGTTAAGGAGACATGGGCTTGTCTTCTCGTGTAACGTCATCATCACCTGTCAAAGTTCAGTTACAAAACTCAAGACCGCAAGAACGGAGGATGCGTGAAAGTTCCCGAATGTGTTCTTGATATCGAGGATGCGTGGATGCAGACTTGAGCGCAATATTCGCTCGCTTAGTCCCAGAAGTCATTGCGGTTGAATAAAGGAGATGGGAAGTGCAGCATTTTATAGCTATTTATTATTAAATTCAGTGATATAACTTATTTATCTCAGGAGTTTTTCTAAATGAGATGGTGAAAGTAAACATAAAGATCTTAATAAAGGCATAAACACATTAAGGGTGTTTATTTGCTGAAATTGGTATCAAAATCTGTTTTATCTGTATTGTGCAAAGTATATTTGTAAGGTTTGTGTGCATGTTATATATATTGAAAAGGGGAAAAACAATAAATCGTTGTATGAATGCTGTAATGTTTAAATAACTATCCATTTAAAAATATGTGAAGGTCATGTGACCATCAGGAAGAACGCAGCATCTCATTTCTCACAGGACGTGTTCTGTGTTCTCGCGGTCTCCCAAGTTTGTTCTTACGAGGTAACTTGGCAAGGTCGCTCTCCATGAGGACGCAAATCTGTTCTCTGCGTTTTTTGGAATTGAGAAACAGCCATGAAAAATGTGCAGAGATGGTGGCCATCCAGGAACGTGGTTGAGAAAAACTGCTGTTAACTAATAGAATTTAACCAACAAGAAAAGGAGAATGTAACATTGCTCTCTATGAAAGAATGATAAAAGGACAACATGAAGCAATAGCTTTAGCTTTATCTGAGTAAAAATCAGATAAATAATAAATAATACATCTTTTGAGAAGGAAAAATTGCAAGACAAAAATAATAAACTATTTATTAGAATCTAAAATAACTAGGGGCCTCACAGTGGCGCAGTGGGTAGCACGTTCGCCTCACAGCAAGAAGGTCGCTGGTTCGAGCCTCGGCTGGGTCAGTTGGCGTTTCTGTGTGGAGTTTGCATGTTCTCCTCGTCTTTGCGTGGGTTTCCTCCGGGTGCTCCGGTTTCCCCCACAAGTCCAAAAACATGCGCTACAGGTGAATTGGGTAAGCTAAATTGTCCGTAGTGAATGGGTGTGTATGGATGTTTCCCAGAGATGGGTTGCAGCTGGAAGGGCATCCGCTGCGTAAAACATATGCTGGATAAGTTGGCGGTTCATTCCGCTGTGGCGACCCCAGATTAATAAAGGGACTAAGCCGAAATGAAAATGAATGAATGAATGAATAAAATAACTAGTTTTTTTTTAATTTTTAAATAAACAATGTTTATATAAGCCTTCAAACATTTGCAAAGTTTAGTTTTCTACTTAAAACAATGTAATTTTTACATTTAAATTGCCATTTATCTTTAAATACTTTAAATACTGACTGTGGCTGATTGCAGCATTTTTAATGAATGAATGAATAGTTTTTAATGAGTAAAAATCAGATAAATAATAAATAACACCGTTTGAGAAGGAAAAAATGTGCAAGACAAACATAATAAACTTTATTAGAATCTAAAACAACTTTAAAAATTAATATTTTGCAAGTCTTCGAACTTTTGCAAAGTTTAGTTTTCTACCTAAAAACAATGTAATTTCTACATTTAAATATGTATGTATTTTTTATGTATCGTTAAATTAGATTTATGTATGCTTAAATACTGTATATACGAAGTATGAATTGGAGTTATTTACTGAAAGATAACAATTCGAATTTAGATTTGTAGGTGCACTCAGGATTAAAAAAAACAGTCTAACTAAAAAATAGGAAGAATGGTGAACAACTACATCACCCATGATCCTGAAAAAAATATTGACCAATCAGAGAAGAGTAACAATGGAAACAGCAATAGTGACTGCCTGCTCTCACAAAGCATTGCAATCGGCATTAGTCACCTGACACTGTCAAGCAGCTTAAATATTTGTAAATGGATAAATATTTAGCAATAAATAATCCTTTAAAAACCTTAGATTTTTTTCCGTATATCTTTAAAACCAATTTTTAAATCAAATGTTGGAATCATTTCGAGGAGATTATTTTGATTCTTTTGAAATGCGTATTGAGAAAACCAATGGAAACATAATGTTTTAAATTCAGAGCTGATAAAAAAAGTCACTGTCAGTCATTGTTGCGCTCCATTGTCACTTTCAAGTGTGGTTTTAAATGATTAGACTCTCACCGATTCTGAGCTGGAAGTTGTTAAACGAATGCTTGTTGATCTCCTGAATGCTTTCATTCAGAGCAATGGCGAAATCGGCCAGCGCACACAGATGCCCCCATTTATCCTCACATTGCTATGGTAACACACATATATAGAAAGATTAGTACACAAACACAAACCTTTTTACAGATCTTAAACTACAGGCACTACACATTGATAAGAAAACATCAGATAATCTCAGTTTTAGCATGTAGAGCTGTGTTCAGAACTGTTTAGTCATTCACTGATCTCTATACAGTGCAACTGAGTCTCAAAAGAGGGGATGAAAGTGAGTGAGAGAATCTGGATGGTGATCATTTCAGCTTGAACATACCGATAACCCATATCCTTTACCTATCATATAGCCTATAAACATCTAAATTAGGGCTGCACAATATATCGTTTATTTATTGAAATATGCAATAGTCACATCCTAGATTCTGCAATTTGGATTTATAATTATAATTAACAAGGAAATACTTTAACAGCAATAAAAATAGCAAAGTTTAACCCTACTACAGTGAACAATTTTATTTTTACAGCATGTGTAAGATTTGGGCACAATAAATCATCAAATTTGGAGTTTTAACAAAAATTTATTGTATTGGTTAAAACAATGAAGACTATACAGTGTTATTTTACATTTGATTACATTGTTTGAGAACATCACATAGTTATTTTAGATGTTAACTCTTGATAATTAACTTTTAATACTGTTAGAATATTAAAGCAGTATTTAATTTGTATCTTTGTTTTATTGTATTCATTCATGCTTGTCATTTGTTTGTTATACATTGTAATAAATACACTCCCTACAAAATGATCCCAATGTAAAATTATGAATTCTTTCCTAATAGAGTTGATTAAATCATCTTGTGAAATTACATTCATATCACAGAAAAACTAATTATTGCAATGTCAGTTTTTTTCCAATATGGTGCAGCCCTAATCTTAATCAAACATAAAAAAAACCAAATTTCAGTCCCTTTAAGGTCATTTGCCATTAAAAGAAACAGCATTTCATATTTATAATGTTTTTAGCGCCACCTTTGCTTTGAGTTCTGGAATAGGCATTGTGGGTATATTTGGTCATCCACATTTTCTAAATGACCCTGTTATGGCTGTACAAATGCAACTTACATATATATTATAGGCAGTTAAAGGCCTGTTATATAATATAGGCAGTCCAGAGATTTGTACCACAAATAGTAAACAGGCTGGCAGAACTAGTTCTTAGACACACATTCTTAACCCAAATAGATGACTTACTACCAGATAATAACAATTACAATTACTAACAAATACAATTGCTAGAAAATTGTGTGGAAACCTGTTGCCCTTTAAACAAGATGAAACTACACAGCCCAAATGGAATTATCATATAACATAAGCCTCTGTGCAGTTCTATATTAATTCAATTAGTGCTGTTTAGTTTCAAAAACGTTGAGTGGTTTAAGGCAACAGGTATCTATGTAATTTGCTAGTGAAGTCGACTATTTGGGTTAAGATTGTATTACTTCAGGATGACCCTCCTTTACATTTATGGCGCTTGGACAAAGACACTGCATGGCAATTTTTCAAATCAATCAAAACAAACAGTTGCATAAATACAGATTTTTATGTTTTATTTCCCCCGATATAGCACCATTATGTGGTTAAACTCTGCAATATTTCTACTGGGTGCAAGATGAAATGTTGTGTACTATGATTGATGAAAATATCTCATTCCAATCCAGATTTATTGGCATTTTAGTAAAAGTGGGCGCTTTTATTAAACCTATAAGCATTTCATCATGAATATTAATAGAAATATCCTCTCCAGAGAACTATTTTGCACTTGTTTGGTTCAGATCGGCTGAAAAACTAGGCTTTTCAAAAAATCCAATCTAATGGCAATGCTACACACTTGAACTTTCAAAACTTGAATTATCAAGATTACTCCTCCAGGATTGTCACTCAATCTGACTCCTGATGTAAACTTGGCATAATATGAGAACAAATTACTGCCTCTAGTGTTGTCATTTGCCATATTTCTTTTTCTTTTACACTTTATTGCCATCTGGCTTTGGATTTTGAAAACTGGGACATCAACAAGTGTACATGAGATGTATACCAAATAACATAGATTGAGGATATAATGTAGTGAATGCAGGAAATGTCATTAATTTACTACAACATGGCCTACATCCTCTAAAGTGCTCTATAGGGAGCATATTTAGACACAGCTTTGGTTTGTAAAGGGGTGTCTGAGTGTGTGTACTTGTATAAAATTTTTTACGAGGACTCTCCTTAGGCATAATGTATTTTAGACTGTAAAAACTGGTTATTATATGGCTTTACCTACCCATAGCCCTAAAGCCAACCCTCACGGTAAACCTGTGGCAAATTTTGAATGTCAAAAAAACCCATTAAGTATGATTTTAAGTATTTTGAATTACAAGGACACAAGGAATGGTCTCATAAACCACATAATACAGTACAACTAGGTCATACCCATGGCATTATACAATTGTGTGTCCTCATAAACCACATAAACAAGTACGTGTGTGTGTGTGTGTTTTCATACCTGTTTCTCAGGAGACAGTCCTGACACAGCCATGTACGTGCTGCCGATGGTCTTAATCTTCTCGATGTCCTGAAATCTCTCCTCCCCCAGCAGCTGTGCAGAATCACAGTTTTTAAATACCACAGGCTACGGAACATATGTGGTATTAAACTTTCATCAGCAGCTTCTGAGCAGGTGTGATGGATCTTTTTGATCATAGTGAACTGTCACTGAATTTTAAGCAATATATAGGTGAGTAAATAATGACATATTTAGCTTTTAAATACATTTGTTTTGTTTGTGTTTTGGCAGGATTCTGACCTCATCAAAATCAGCGATGATCTCGTTGAGCAGCCGCAAACACTCCACGCCCTGGTTATTCATCTCCGTCTGAGAGTAAAAATCAGCAAAGCCTGGAATGGAGGCGAACATCACTCCCACCGCATCATATGACTGTGAGTAGAGCTCCTAGCAGATGGAGATCACACAACAGAAACTTCAGATGAGTCCAGTTTCATTTCACACAACTGAGATTAAAATCAACAGTGAAATGTGGCTCTAATGAACTTCAGAACAGCAGTCCAATGCATGTTTATGCAGAATAGGTTGACTTTTTTAAAAAACTCTCCACAAGAGGGCAGTGTTGCTTTATACATAACACACTTGACTGATTCAGAAGTGTCAGGCAAAACAGATGCATCTGATATTTGATATATATGACAAACAATATTTTTTTGCGGAATATATACGATTACAACAAATACACAATTCATAAGAGGAATAAAACTAAAATTGTTAAAATACATTTTTGTTGCTTACAATAAACTGGAAATTTGTTTTATAGACCATTTTGAGGGATGTAAACAATAACAATGGTCCCAACATATTTCCTGTTTTACATTCTTAATTTCTATACCTCCCAAAAATCCAAAAAGAGCCACATATTGATAATGTTATGATAGCTGTTTTAACATTAAGTTATGATTAAATTGCCTCTTGTTACAGTTACAAAACAGTTTGATAACAAGCAGGAAATGTTCATGGCCCAATGATATGACCACATTGAAATGGTCTAAATATATAATTTATTTTTAATAATATTTATAGTAATATCTATTTATAATCTATTTCTCATTTTCATTTAGTTAGCTAATAAATCAGACTTATTCAGAAATAAAAATCAGCAAAAATATTCAGTTATTACATTTATATATAATATGCAACATATAATATAATACTCATTCATTCATTTTCTTTTCGGCTTAGTCCCTTTATTAATCTGGGGTCACCACAGCGGAATGAACCGCCAACTTATCC
>CAIGQW010056824.1:1659429-1680825 GCA_903798125.1 Danio choprae
CACACACACACACACACACACACACACACACACACACACACACACACTGCCTGCAAAATCAAAAGAAAGGGCAAAGGAATAAGAAAAAAGGAGTGAAAAGACATAAAGGATGACATCCGAGTGGCAGTTTACAAAATTAAACCAAGAATGAACTTGCTGTGCTCTAAACTTTGTGCCCAGCTATCCACATTAGGTTAATATTGAAATTAAGCCAACAAATAAAGCACTATAAAATATTATATGGTTGTTAGACTTAGACTAGACTAGGCATTTTTGTGTTGGCCTATTGGTGTGCATGTGTGTCGTCGGGAAAAATCTGGGAACCCCTGGTCAATATACATATTTATACTGAACATTCCAAATGACTTGTTAAGTTCTGCTATAGTAAAGATGTTTCCTAACAGAGCTACACTGTTAAAAAAAAAGAAGAAGATTTTTCAAAGCTGTGAAGTAAAACAACGATTATTGGAAGCATTTCAGTTTCAGCATTTCGGTAGGTTTCTTGCTAATTTAAAACAAAAAAAAAATCATTCATTATTATTCTGTACTAGAACTATCAGGTGAAAAACTTTTCTACACCATTTTTCCTGAGTGTACAGACTTTAGCATAGAGATATAACGGTGTGAAAATATCTTACCACATTTATAGTGTTCAGAATTTTCATGTTTGTAAATATTATTTCGATAAAATGACACCCAAATTTGCCGCATTATGCAATTTTGTAACAAACAACATAAACATGGATGCCTGCATTTTGGATTTATTCATGTTTGTATTTCATGTACATTGTGCTTTATTTAGTCGATTTTTACATTTGCTTTTCTTCTTCAAGATATTGTTTGTTAAACCTGCACTTGGAAAACTACCTCACATGGTTGTCTACATAGTTATTCACAAAATTGTATAAAGCTACTAATTAAAAAGGGTTGTGTGATTTGACTTAAATATCTAATTGTGATTTTTCTAACTGATATTGCGTGTTGATTTGATTGATTCATTTGATGAATTTAATCTTCAGGGTAGGGTTGCACTAGCTGTTCGTAAGTTCTTTCTTAAACAGGAACGTAAAGTCCACACTAGGGGCTTAGTAACTACTAGCTAGTTTGTAACTAAATTTGTTCTTACTTCGTTTGCACCACATGTTCTTAAGGCAATGCGTAGTTAGTAGGTCGTAAGCTCTCCGTAAAGTCATGCATAGTCGCATTGAATGACGCAATATCCAATAAGAAGCATTTAAATTGTTAAACTACTATAAAATTCTGCAACTAATCCGTCTATATATAACTGTCCTATGAAAATTAAATGACAAATTACATTTTTATAGTGCATTACATTACAGTCAGTCCCTAACAGACGATGCACATACCTGCATCGTGAACTGTGAATGCACACGAAATACACATGAAGTTATAAAAACATTAAACTTTTTTTTTTAATCCTACACATGAAAGAGAAAAGAGCAGGGAGAAGAACTCAGTCATGAAGAAATTCTCATTTTAATTGATGGATACAATTAACACAAAACACTCCTTGAAACCGAAGAAAATGCGAGATTTGGGAGGAAATTAAGGCTGTGAGTAGAGGGAGATCATTCTTCATTATTATCATGAGATCCTCAATGTAAACTAATCTCGCTGTCATCTCTTTTATACCGTTATACATGGGGGGAGACCGTAAATATTTAGTTGGAATGTAGCGTTACGTTTATACTAAGTTCAATGGTGCAACACAAAAATATTTAGTAGTGTGTAAGTTGTAACTTAGTGTCCCTTTAAGTCACAACTAGGCTATGTTTTAACTTACGCACTGCTGGTGCAACCGGCCCCAGCTCAGTATTCTCAATAATGTGCAGGACACACTTTAAATGAAAAGAATCCAACATACTGTAACTATATAAATATATATTTATAAACTGTCCATATAAACATGCATTAGGATTACAGCCTTTAGCTCAGGGGTCTCAAACATAAATTGACGGTGGGCCATATCAGTGACTGACAATTTATAGGAGGGCCGTTTTAACATTCAAGCACAAGAAAAAAGTGAAAACCTGATGTAACGGATGCACTCAGACATTCTTCCCCAGAGTATCAAAGCTCCTCGTTTTTGTTTCTTGTTGTACATATTAAAGGGATAGTTTAAACTGCTATGAAAATATTACAATTTAATATTCATTCATTCATTTTCTTTTCGGCTTAGTCCCTTTATTAATCTGGGGTCGCCACTGCGGAATGAACCGCCAACTTATCCAGCATATGTTTTACGCAGCGGATGCCCTTCCAGCTGCAACTCATCTCTGGGAAACATCCACACACACTCATTCACACACATACACTACGGACAATTTAGCCTAACCAATTCACCTGTAGCGCATGTCTTTGGACTGTGGGGGAAACCGGAGCACCCAGAGGAAACCCATGCAAACACGGGGAGAACATGCAAACTCCACACAGAAATGCCAACTGACTCAGCCAAGGCTCGAACCAGCGACCTTCTTGCTGTGAGGCGATTGTGCTACTCACTGCGCCACCATGCAGCCCCTACAATTTAATAATAATAATAATAATAATAATAATAATAATAATAATAATAATGTCCCAATCAATTGTCACCAAACCAAATGTTTAACAGATAGAGTATTACAGCAGAAAAGGGTTTGGGTAACTTTGTTGACTTTACTGGCAATTGTTCTTCTCAATATCATATAAAGTTACAACAAAGAGATGGGGAAAGTATGTACATATTAACATTTACTTTAAAATATTCAACTCAGCCAGCCATAAATTTTACTTATGCATACTTTTTATACAAATCTTAATATGCATATTAGGAAAATTTATTAATGGGACCATTTTAATAGAATATTAGCAAAATGATCATATTTACACCACCAGCCTAACGTGTAAGCCATGAAGAGGTGTTTGTACAACAAAATACAAGTGATATAAAACTGATAATAATCAAGTGACCCTTGAATATTTACAAAAATAGAGTTTAGTAAAAATAGAGCACCTACGGACATATATTTCAACGTTTAAATCAGCCCCAGAAATAATCTGCATGTGCGTTACTCTCAGCCACACACTGAGAAGTAACCCGAATATATAGTACAGTACTTTAAATGTCCAGTAGGTAGGGGTCAACACCACAAGTGGCTATATGCAACTGCATAACATTCATTCATTCATTTTCTTTTTGGTTTAGTCCCTTTATTAATCTGGGGTCACCACAGCGGAATGAACCACCAACTTATCCAGCATATGTTTTACGCAGCGGACGCCCTTCCAGCAGCAACCCATCACTGGGAAACATCCACACACACTCATTTACACACATACACTACGGACAATTTAGCTTACCTAATTCACCTGTACCGCATGTCTTTGGACTTGTGGGGGAAACCGGAGCACGCGAACACGGGGACAACATGCAAACTCCACACAGAAATGCGAACTGACCCAGCCGAGGCTCGAACCAGTGACCTTCTTGCTGTGAGGCGATTGGGCTACCCACTGCGCCACCGCGTCACCCTCGACTGCACAACAATGATAGTGATTCAAAAATAGATGTTTTGTTGGGCCGAATCTAGTTACATTTTTGACGACAGTTGCGGGCCGGAAGGAGGAGGAAGGGGGCCGCAAATGGCACGCAGTCCGGCAGTTTGAAACCCCTGCTTTAGCTAATCGCAATGTTACATGATTTACCATGAATTATCAAAATCATGGAAATCAATCACGGTTTCAATCACAATGACAATTTGAAATGATTATACTAGCCATCTTAAAATTAATCATGGTTTACCTTGAACTTGGTAATCGTGACAACACCATATTTACCATACCATATTTAATTCGTAATCTTCACTCAAAGTTATTATTTTTTGCTTTCATGTTTGGAGTGGCAGTCCTTTTCTGCTGACGTCAGTTTGACGGCTTCAGCCATAGTATTCTTAACCACGCCCCTCTTACTCATACTGTTAGTTTGCTACAAGGGAATGATGCACAAAAAGAAAGCCCCGCCCCCTAACTCAATAGGTTGTTTTCAAATTCAAAATTCAGATGGAGGGAATGGGAGACACAGAGGAAAGTCCGTAGTTTTGCGATTTACACCATATTTCAAAGGAGATATAAATAGAAAATAAACACATAAGCTTGGCGAGATCCTTATATCATGAAGAGGGCCGAGTTTTCTACTGAACTAAAATATATTTGCCTGTCATCGATGCGATACATACTGTATAATTACGTTACATGAAAAATACCATAGTAAATACTAGTGTTTGGAAGCATACTATAGATAATTACTTGAATTAAACTGTCGTAGTAATTATATTGTTGCTGTGGTACAACACAACTGTAGTAATAAACAAATTATTCAATAGGCTTCAGTTTTCTACGCTATAATCACAATGCACCACAGTTTACACTAACGTGACAGTATTTATTACAGTTTATTATAAACAAAGAGTTATACACATTATACACTTGTGTGGTTCAAAAACATGTTTATTATAAATTACTATAGTTTTCCCCCCATGCAGATATCTTTCAGACATCATGAAATAACAGATGAAAGCATACAGAAGCGTGGACGCATAGTCTACAGTATTATTCATGTATTTATTTTTGTAAGGGTGGAAAAGTGCTCCGCAATAATAACCGTCTAGTTTTGTCGCAAGGGTTGCATTACTTTTTGCTCTGCCGATGAACTTACCATCAACAAACATTCACCGCTTCTGCGCATATAGACGTTAGGGTTACGGTTGTTTATTCCGCCAAAATGCCAGTAAAGACATGGATTATTGCAAAACAAGATGGAGATTTCATTGCAGCGATTACATGGCAGGTACGGCATTTATATTCTTCTGGATTCTGTATAAGTGTGTGTTTGTATCTGATTTTTATAAAACATTAACATATTTATACACAAAGCTAGGCCTGTATAAAATCTTTATTGGTGCTGTCAAACGAATTATCCCGTTTAAAAAGTTTGTACACATGGATGTATTGAAAAAATTTAATTACATGTATTAGAAATTTATTACATACCGCCTTTTCTTCCGTTTTTCAGCCAGTTTCTTGAACTTTCCCCCTATATGAGCATAATCTTTTGGAGGTCTATAAAAGCTGTTCGGCATTTCTTATATTGGCCGATTTAAACAATTATAAACAACATAAAACAGAAACATTTCGATGTTCTGATAGCGATTCCTATGTAGAAGAACCACTTCCTGCCCTCCAGCTGAATTTCCCGCATCATTAATGAAGTCATGTGAAAACAACCTATTCCGTTTCGGTTGGAAGAACATCAACATACTGAAATAAAAGTCTCAGCAACTTCTGATTCATTTGGACTGTAACAGTTTTGCAATAGGAAGAATGTTGCCCAATTAGCATAGCATTAGCTTAGGTGGCTCAATAGGCTTCAAATTGGCATACCTGTCAACATTGAGACGTGAAAGGGAATTGTAAAATACGGAAGAATCCCAGGGAAAAACGGGAGGGTTGACAGGTTATTTTTCAAAGCAAAATAAATCAATGATTATTGGAAGCATTTAAGTTTTTCAAATTCAACTTTCATTGAAACTAAAATCTACACCATTTCTTTCAGAGTGCACTGACCTTACCAAATTTGATTGATTTACTTTTGTCACGCATACTCATTATGCAAATATTTTTATTGGTTTTGACTTGCGCAGCTGAAGCTGTTTTAAAGAGAGTTGACTGTCATGCTAATTAAGAGGCCAGAGAGTGAAAGTGGCAGTGATTCATCGTCTCCTCGCATGTTCTTGCTGTCTAAGTGCTGCCATGTTTTCCCTGTCAGACTGAAGGAGTGAATCTGTCTCTCTACCTCATTGTCTCTGTCTTTCTCCAGGAAATGGCGAGCGACGTGGCTGGGAAGAATGTTCCGGAGCATGTTCTCATTGTGCTCACGCAGCTCTCGCATCTCATTTATCTCTTCCTTCGCCTGCACACGCCATAGGAAGTCCAGACGAGCCGTATATTCCAGCTGAGAGACAGAGAGAATAAAGCCGGTCAGACAACAGAGAAGAAAAAGCACCACAAGATACTTCAATCAGCATAAACAAGCACAAACACAGGACTGGACAGCCAATCAGTGTAACAGTCCTATACAGCTGCTTTTTTACAAAGCCTCAAAGTCCTTAACAGGTCAGAGAAAACGTCAATACACACTTATCATCTGATAATCGCAAAATGTTCGTCAGTATTAATGCACAGGATGTTATGAATTTGTCTTGCTATTAAACTCAGAACAGACAGAGAGAGAAAAGAAAGAGGATGCATTTATTTAAATATATTAAGCTAAAAATACTGCAAAAATAGTGAAATGTTGAGAGATTTTTCCAATTTAAAGTAACTATTTTCTGTTTAATTTGTTTTTTAAATGCTGTTTAGTCCCGTGTTGCATTTTCAGCATCTTTTTTTCCAGTTTTCAGTGTCAGACGATCTTTTAGAAATTATTCTAATATGTTAATTTGCTGTTAAAAATATTTATTATTATCAGTGTCGAGAATTCTTTCATGAAAAAACAGCATTTATCTGAAATAGAATGATTTTTTTAACACTATAATTGTCTTTAATGTAGCTTTTGTTTTTTTTTGCTTTTCATTCATTCATTCATTTTCCTTCGGCTTAGTCTCCATTTCAGAGGTCCACACAGCGGAATGAACCGCCAACTATTCAAGCATATGTTTTATGTAGCGGATGCCCTTCCAGCTGCAATCAAGTACTGGAAAACACCCATACACTCTCACTCTCATACATTCACACACACTCATACACTCATACACACTCATACACCAATTTATTATCTTCAAATCACCTATACTGCACATTTTTGGACTGTGGGGGAAACCCACATAAACACAAGGAGAACATGCAAACTCCACACAGAAATGCCAACTGGTCCAGCCAGGACTTAACCCAGCGACCCACTGAGCCGCCTTCTTTTGCTTTTCTTTTCACTAAACAAAAGTGTTAATTTTATTAATTCGTATTATGTTACAACATGTTTCATGTTGAAAAAAGCTTTCCATTACAGATAAATACTGTTCGTTTAAACTATTATTTCACCATTACAGCAGCTATCATTTTAGTATTCAGTGTCAAATGATCTTGCAGAAATCATTTTAGCATGCTGGTTTGATTCTCAAGGAAAATGGATTATCATTATTATTATCATAATTTTTGTCCAAAAGCTCCAATGTGCAGGACTTATTTATAACTCTTACTTAAAATTTGTATTATATTTATAAAAAGATGCAAAAGACCCTTTTTGGCAAAAGACCCTCAACACTATGTGTCGATGCACTAAACCACTAGGCGATTGGCACCATTGACAATACTGTAACATTAATTGACAGCATGTTATCAGACTTTTATAGAATCACATATTTAAATTAATATAGACTAAAGAAAGGGGCAAAGAAAAGGCTTTATTTCTCAAAGGAGAAGAGAGAAAAATGAGTAGGTATATCTAATAACTGTCAGCAATACTAGGCAGATAAATAGCGAATACACACTCAGCAAACACTGAAATCCAGTCACTGGAAAAAAAAAGCACACAAAACCTAGCAACCAGAGGAGGAAAGCATCCGTAGGTAATCAACGACAGAAGAGATGTAGAGAAGGGCACTTTCTCCTTAGATGTGGAAAATAACTCATAATAATGCAGGAACAAAAATGTACAAATGCTTTACCACATTGCTTCCAAAGGATTTATATAGGTTCATGTTTAAAGCCATTCAGAATTAGATGTAAAAGACTAGTGTGTCATTTTGTAGTGTTTTTGTTACTATTTATAGTGCCACACATTTGAAGCAATAACAATCATTTCATTCATAAGTGCTTCGACTTATTTTAAAGAAGCTTGTTTCTGCCATGGAGTAATCTTTCTTGCTGTTTTGAGTATTAGCAGCCTGATCTCATGAGGAAATATAACTATTTTATATTTAGTCAATTTAGAGTTCAGTTGTACGAAAATGTATGATCTTTAAAAGGAGGCGTGGCACCAAACTCCGCCCCTAAACCCAACTGTCATTGAGAGATATGCAAATCGTACTAAATTGTAACAAATTCATACAAATTTGCCACTAAATCAAAAAGTTACGAATTGCTGTGAGATAGCGTTGGTATTAGGGGTATAATGGATCATTGTTGATAAATGATATGCACAGACAATCCCCCACAATTAAGGATGCATGTGATCTACAGATAAATTGAAAAGTTTAACCATCATCTGCATTACCATGGCCATGTGCATTCAGACTTAAAGTGATTGAAACTGTTAATCCAACAACAAAAGTCTCTCAATCGCTCTTGACTGCAGAACTTAACATTAATAAAGATTATAGTACACTGAAAAAAATTTGTTTTTGCAAAATTGTTGCAATCAATTTATATGGGTTGAATTTTTTTAAGTGTATGGGGTTATTTAAGGGCCAGAAGAAATCAAAACTTACATTTACAGTATTAGTTCTGAGGTGAACAATTAATCCATGCATCAACTGAAAAATAAAATTGTTTTTTGGGATATTTTTAACCCAAAAATAACAATTTGCTTTCGCTCTGGAGTGGCAGACCCTCTCTAAGGATGTCAGATTGTGGGTTATGCCCAGCCATCTCGCTCTAACTGTTAATGTGCTACGAGTGAACGAAAATAAAACCTCAACTCAACACTCGTTTCAATTGACCCTTTTCACAAGACTCCTTGAAAGTTTTTAATATTAACATTAAATTAAAAAAAATGTATGAACATTTATATATATATTTATGTATGTATTATTTAGTCTTTGCATCAAATTACAAAAAATTGTGCAAGGCGTTTTTTTGACATTGTTCTCACTTCTGGCTGCCGTTATCAATCTCACACAGTTTTTTTCCCCTTTTTCTGAAAGTCTTGATAACACCATCATCAAGCTTTTCTTTTATTATTTCAGCAAATAGTATTGTAAAAAAATATTTGTTGTACTCTCCCATTCACTGCGCTATAAGTTTACCCAACTATCATGACTTCCACTACTTAGAAACCCGGAAATATGAAAAGGGTCCATTGGAAATCCGTCATCATACTGAAACAAAACAAATCTGCAGCAACTTCTGATTCTGATTAGCTGATGAACAACTTTTAAGGTGTGCAATTATTTCCAGAACAAATGCACAGCTGAAGTTGTTTTAAGCTGATATGGAGCCCTACAGCAATATGCCACCACCTTACAACAAACTGCACTGCTGTTATAATCCATTTTAGATACGTGCAGCACATATAAATTCAATTGTCTGGTTAGACTGACACCCCGGTTCTAACATCCATCTCAGGTGATCCAATCACAAAGCGGTCAGCACAAATGCATTACTGTTTCCACCTGACATTAACATACGTTCAAATGCATCTCTTGTGACCACTTGTGTTTCTACATCCATTTTTACTCCCGAAGGTCAGAATTGAAGTTATGTGGCACACAGTACAAGCAAGCAGGAATGAAATGACAAGGATGTGGACGGCAGCTAAACTTTTAATCGTATTTCATGTGTTTTGGTGCAGTGCAGTATGAATGCTCTGTTTCGGTGTGCTTTTTCACAACATGTCCCATACCGATCATGTTTTTTTCAACCAATAAAATAAAAAAAATACAAAAATGTATTTAATTATACATATACATGTAACGCATTGACAAAAAATGGCGGCGGCGTACGGCAGCAGGGCAGGAGCTGCAGGTACATACGCGGCTTGTACTAAATTAAAAATTTATCTATTTGATCTTTTATTTAGATTCAGCCAAGGACGAAATGTTGGCGATATGATACAGAAATGTGTTGTCACTGGTTATATTATGGTACTTTTACTTCTATCAACACGCTGCTGCTGGGAAACAAACACAAATCAGCGGTGGACAGGCACGCAAGCTGCTGTTACCACCTTTGATCTGAGAAGTCAATTTACATGCTTCTCCGTGATGTTAAATGAGGGAAAAGTGGCTCCTTCAACGAAAAGTTTACGATCGATAGAAAGAAGAAAACCATCTCATCTGTTTCGGAGAACAATCAGCTACTTAGCCATCACACTTCTTTTGGCGAGCGACGTCCATCAAAATCCGGGACCTAATTTTAACAAAAACGACGTACAGCCTTTTGGTATTAAAAGGCTACAGGGTGACATCAAGCTACGAGCGTACAATGGAACTAAGGATTTTCGACCATTCAAAACTGCAAACCACGAGAGACTATTATGGGATCCGCGCTCAAAGCCTAAAGGATTACTTGTTGGACATTTAAACATTAGAAGCGTTGTCTCAAAAACGGAGCAAGTGGAACAGTTACTTACGAACTCAAATCTTGATTTGCTTTGCTTATCGGAAACGTGGTTGACTGAACTATCCCCAAATACTACATATCTCGTTCCGGGATTTAAAGTCTTTAGAAAGGACCGACAGCTTGGAAAAGGCGGTGGATTGCTTATGTACGTGAAGGAATGCATTAAATGTAAGGAAATAGAATTTAATTACGTAAAGGATATAGAATATATTGCTGTAACAGTTGTTTTATCTCAATGTATGTCATTTACTGTAATGGGTATATATAGACCTCCTTCATCAAAGAGTGGGTTTTATGAAAATTTTAAAAATCTTATGAAAGAGCTCGACCCAAGAAGAGAATTAATGTTGGTTGGAGATTTTAATATTAATTGGACTGTAAAGTTACATAGGAAAAAGCTTCAGGATATAGTAAACACCTTTGACCTAGTGCAGTTAATTCAGGGGCCTACTAGAATTACTTCATCATCTGAAACCCAAATTGACTTGATCTTTAGCAATAAACCAGAAAGAGTAACAAAGTCAATAAACTTGGTAACAGGGATATCAGATCATAATCTTATATTAGTGGTCAGAAAACTAACAAAACGTAGATTTTTATATCAACAAGACAAAAGAAATGAGTTAAATATTATACCGAAAAAGCTTAAAAATGAATTTGAAGAGGAAATTAAAAAACTAGATTGGAGTGAGATATTGTCTACAGATAATTTAGAAGCTGCTTCTGAGTGTTTAATGTTAGCAATTAATTAAACCAAAAGTAAATTTAGTAGAAATATCACCTTTTCTCAAAAAAAGCTAAATTTACCTTGGTTAAATGAACAGTTATGGAAATTAATGAGACAGAGGGATTATGCCCTAAAGAAATCAATTAAATCAGGGTTATCCCATGATAAAAGAACATTTCAGCAACTGCGTAATAAAGTTGTAAAGGAATTAAGAAAAGCGAAAGCAAATTTTTTTATTGATCTTATAAATAATGCAAAAGGGAATAGTAGGGAAGTATGGGAGAATATTAATAAAGTGCAAAAAAAGAAAAATCATAATAAACCTATTGAGTTACAATGTCAGGGAAGTTTAATTCAAGATAAGTATCAAATTGCTAGGGTATTTAATAATTTTTTTATAGATTCAGTGCAAGATTTAGCACAAGGATTTAGTGTGAGAAGTAAAGACATTATATCACCAAATTATGATTTTACTGTTCTTAATATTTCTGAAGTATCTGAATCTTGTGTACTAAAAATTTTAAGTCAACTCAGGAATTCTAGGGCTAAAGATGCTTTTGAATGTGATTCAGCATTTTTTAAAAAGTATGCAAATGTTCTCAGTACACCTTTAACTCACCTTGTTAATTTATCAATAAGACAATCTTATGTCCCAAGTGCCTGGAAGTCAGCAGTAATAACACCCATCTTTAAGACTGGTGATCCTGCTAATTTAATTAATTATAGGCCTATCAGTATTTTACCAATTGCATCTAAAGTAATTGAAAAGGTTGTTTGTAATCAGCTGGTAGAGCATTTAAATTCAGATAAATTTCCATTACATTCTATGCCGTTTGGATTTAGAGCACGTCATTCTACAGAGACTGCAAACTGTTACTTTATTGAACAAATTAAATCCAGTCTAGATAGGGGTGGAGTTGTTGGTGCTGTCTTTCTTGATTTTAAAAAGGCCTTTGATAATGTTAACCACAATGTACTTTTATCTAAATTATTCATTCATTCATTCATTTTCATTTTGGCTTAGTCCCTTTATTAATCTGGGGTCGCCACAGCGGAATGAACCGCCAACTTATCCAGCATATGTTTTACGCAGCGGATGCCCTTCCAGCTGCAACCCATCTCTGGGAAACATCCATACACACCCATTTACACTCATACACTACGGACAATTTAGCGTACCCAATTCACCTATACCGCATGTCTTTGGACTTGTGGGGGAAACCGGAGCACCCGGAGGAAACCCATGCCAACACGGGGAGAACATGCAAACTCCACACAGAAACGCCAACTGACTCAGCCGAGGCTCGAACCAGTGACCTTCTTGCTGTGAGGCGAACGTGCTACCCACTGCGCCACCGTGAGGCTTTATCTAAATTATCGAAGTTTAATTTTTCTGTTAATGCATTATCTTGGATGGAGTCATATTTAAAATTGAGAAAACAATGTACAAGAATTAATGGCGCGTGCTCACCATTCATTAATTGTAATATTGGAGTTCCACAGGGATCGATTCTTGGACCAATTCTGTTTAGTTTATATATTAATGATTTGCCTACAGTCTGCCCAGAAGTTCAGGTTCAAATGTATGCAGATGACACAGTAGTATATACTCATGCAAAAACCAAAGAACAAGCTGCTAACAAACTTACAGTTGCACTCAAGAAAGTTTCAGACTGGTTAGGTCGTTCATGTCTTACCCTTAATGTAAGTAAAACTGTGGGAATGTTTTTTTCAATTAAGAAAAATGAGGAGCATTGCTCAGATATTTTAGTTAATGGAGAAATAATAAATATTGTTGATCATTTTAAATATTTAGGCATAATTATTGACTCTAATTTAAATTTTAAAAAACACATTAAGAAGGTTTCCAAAAGTGCTAGAGCAAGCCTGAGGATTTATAGAAACATCAGACATCTGTTACCTATGGCTGCTGCTAAACTTTTTATGAATATAGTGATTTTTCCTCATTTATCTTACTGTGCCACAAGCTGGTCCCACACGAACACTACAACATTAAAACCGTTGTATATTATCTATAAACAAACTGTAAAAGTTTTAGCTAAAATGCCAAGGAGCTATCTCTGCTGTAACTGTATTGCACAACATAAATTATTAACATTTGACAGTTTCTTATTTTATGCTGATGTGTGTTTAATGTATAAAACTTTTAATGATCTTGCACCACCACCTCTCAAACAATGTGTGATGGTTTGCAGGGACAATATAAGACAGACTAGGTCTTCGGTTAGAGGGGATGATTCAGTTAAACGTAAGAGAACTGCTTTTGGACAATCAGTTTTTTCAGTCAGAGCAGCAGAAAAATGGAATAAAATACTAGTGCATATAAAAGAGAGTACCACTTTTAATCATTTTAAAACTGTGCTTAAAATTGGGCTTAAACAAAATCAAATATGCAACCATTGATTTGATTTCATTTTTATTGAGTATGATGTGTATTGTGCTGTTTTTAAAATTGTTAAATTTGTTACAACTTCCTGCCTAGGGACTACAGATGTAAATTAGCTTTATAGCTAACTCTGGTACAACATGTCATGTTGTACATTGTCCCTGTATAAATAAATAAATAAACAACAATAAACATTTGACTGCATTTTCTAGGTAAAATGAACACTAGGGGGCAGTATGACGCAAAGAACTTGTGTTCCTTGTCACACTAATGATATTTCCAGGGATACGTTATCAACAAATAAAGGATTCTTTGCACAACACCAAATAAATACCACAAAAACAACTTCTATGTCTTCTATGTAAAACAACTTCTACTTCTAACATCGTTTATGATTTGTAATGAAATACATTTGCCTCATTCATGTATCTTCTTATGGACATCTTTTCTGCAGCAGTTAGTTTGCTCGGTAGCTTACTATGCAGCATTGAGCTCAGGTTGGAGTTTGGTGAAGCATGGTTCAACAAAAGAGATGAAAGCAATGTAAAATTAAGGTAAAACTGTCTGGTTGTTGTGAACTTTTTTCTTAAGCTTGCTTTTGAAAACACTATTGGTTGGGTTAAGGGAAGGATTTGCATTAGTGGTTTGTTAGATTATCTGTATGCGACAAGCCCTGCCTTCTCATGGATGTGTACAAGGAGTACATGTATCTGAATCTCACAACAAAATGTACCCATAGTAACGCATTTCAGATTTGCAAAAATGCAGACAGCGCCCTCTAGTGGATCTGACATCAACTAAACATTCCCGAGCAACATATTTGACCTATTTTGCAAAAACATAGGCTGAGGCACGTATTTCCAATGAATCTACCAATGTTTAAATGCATTCAGCCACATAAGTGTTTACTTTTGGTTGAAAATAGACAAACTCAAATCATTTAAACCATCTGTGTCAAAGTCAGTTTCTGAAGGGCCACAACTCTGCATGTTTTTTCATTCCAACCCTGCTTTAACACACTTAAGCCCGGTTCACACTGGGCGATTTTTAACCTAAAATCCTAAACAATTGTAGCATGTCAGACTGCACAAACATGCCTCCCAGGTCACACTGTAAGATCTCAGCTGTCATAATATCATGACTGAACGACAATTAAGATCCGCCAAACACTGAAAACTATCCCAGAGTTTCATCCATGACACTTTCACTATCCGCGTTCTGAAATAATACCTCATAGAAAACATTTGTAATAGCAATTTTGCACAAAGCATGTCTCAATAATAAAAACAGGAAGAAAAAAAAACCAGTTTTGACATTTTCCAGCAGTGGTTTGAAGTTGTCGCTGGGATTGCATCATCAGATTCAGCGCTTCTATTGGTTCGACACACGTTGCAGCTGTTGTCACACTGCAGGAAAGTGTCTAATCGGAAGAATTTGATCATAATGGCCAATAAGGCTGTCTACAAAGATGTCAAAGCAATGATCAAAGGTCACAGATTTTAACCTAAGATTTCAGGAATCTTTTAGGACAGTGTGAGCAGGGCTTTACTAACTTTACATACACACCTGATTCAGATCATCAGCTCATTAACAGAAACTGAAAGACCTGAAATGGGTGTGACAGACAAAGGAGACATCCAAAACATGCAGTGCTGGTGGTCCTCCAGGAACATGGTTGAGAACCACTGGTTTAGACGGTATTTAGAATAGTCCACTTGTTATCACCCTGACAAAGACTCATCTTCACAGCAGGTGTAAGCAGGGTCCTGGCTGTATCTGGACACGCATCTCAAATGCGTCTCCTGTGGGCACTTGTGTTGAGATTTCGGGAATGCACACAACACTCACTATGCCCGTGTTACTGCATATTGACAAAGTGCAAAAAGCACTCTCTAGGATGTATCAGGACAGATTAGTGTTTACACTCCAAATCACACGCACTTCTGTCTACCTCTGTACAGTATGTGCTTTCAGTAATTAAATCACGACACATTTTGGATTTAAAGCACTGTTCGATTTGAATTTAAGACACTGTAGGAAAATAATTAATAGTTATCACCATACTTTCCTAGTTGATTGATTACAGTAATAATTGCATACGTTTTTTTTTATTACAAGTTGTCTAAAATATTTCATTAAATATTTGCTAAAATGCATACACTAAATGGAGTTTCAAAATCTGTGCGTTTGACAAATTGGAGTTAAAGGTTTAAACTGAGGTGACTTTTAGAATCTCTGTTACTCCATAATTTAGAAAATACCACAAACAGTTGGAAAATAAATGATTTTTTATAACCTATATACAATCATGCTAAATATGTATGAATATATGCCTTTGCAAAAAACCATCAGAATATAGATAAGCAGAATAAAACTAATGTTCTAATAAGTGGACACTGTGGTTTAGTAGTGCATGAAATAATGTAATTGAAATCTACACACATTAATTGATTACCTGCAGAAATAAAACAATTATTTTCCTTTGCTTTTTTTTTTTTTACACTAGACTGAAAACACACCTCATGAGTCTCGCATCCTCTGCCCAATTTGTGCATTTGCTTTACTCCATATAACTGAAGCACTCAGTCCACACTCACAGCTGTCCTTCAGCCTCACAAAACACAATCCCGATCCTTCATCTGCGACTATCAGAGCAATAAAAACCTCACATTAAAAGAATTAAGTTTCAGTGCTTTGAAATGAAATGTCAGACAGTTTAATGAGGGTTTAACTCTTCCGGCTCCAAACGAAACTTTAACGTTGCTCTCTTTAAAAGGACAAAGTAGCATTCAGAAGACTGGGGTCAATCGATTGTTTCATGAAAAAGTCGATGCTCATGATGTCATTGATCAAAAATAAAGTAACATACAGTACTGTGCAAAAGTCTCAGGTTTGGGAGCCTAAGACTTTTGCAAAAAAAAAAAACAACTATCTATCTAAAAGCTATGGAGCAAGTGCAGGGTCATTACTTTTGGGTAAACTATACCTTTAATATACAAACAAAAAAAAAAGGGAAATATGTACACAATATACAGAACAAAATTACTTTTGGAATCAAAAGACTTGCATCAAAAATGTGTTTAACGTGACCTCTTTAGCACTAAGCAGCAGCTTGAACTTTTCGTTGAGACTTTCTTCTTAGATTTAACATGTTCTATCTTAGTTTTTCTCGCCAGGTGAATCTCATACTGCCTATAATATTGCCTATACATACTGTATATTATATTCAGGTTTGGACTGTGTAGGTCATTTCATTTCATGTTTTACTCTCCAAATATGATTTGTTTACATTAGCAGTGTGTTTGGGATCATTATCATGAAAAAAAACTATTAAAAACTAGGTGCTTTCTAGTAGGAATTACATGACAAATAAAAACCTGTCTCTACTTTTCAGCATTCACAACCCCCAATTCAGGCAATATTGACAACAGCTCTTGCAGAAATCCAGATCAAACCAAGACAGAAACTAGTATTTATATTCACCATTCTTTCTCTAACTCTTTCTTTCATATGTCTTAAACAATTGGACCCAAAAAATCAACTAGAACCTGTTCTGTATTTTAATAAAGAGAATGAGAAGTAATATTTAATGCAATCATATCCTCACTAAAACAACAAGTGTAACTGGGGGCCTAAGATATTTGCATATATACACACGATCGAAGGCAAAATTATTATCTATTTAGTGATTTTTTTAAATTCTTTTTTAAATATTTCTCAAGTGCTGTTTAATGGAGCAAGGGAATTTTCATAGTATTTTCTATAAGATTTTTAATTTTTTTTTTTACTTCTGAAGAAAGTCTTATTTATTATTATGATTTAAAAATAGTTATTAGGGTCAATAGTATTAGCCACTCTATGAAATGTTAACCCAATTAAAACTTTAAATTTCACTTTAAGCTGAATACTTTGAAAAATATCTAGTCAAATATTATGTACTGTCATCATGGCAAAGACAATAGAAATTAGCTATAAGAAATTAGTTAAGAAACATTTATTTTTTACAATATGTTGAAAAAAAAGTCTAGTCCACTTTAAACAAAATTAAAAAAAATTCCAACATTTTTAATAATTTTGACTTTAACTGTATAATAAGACCAAGTTTTCTGTTTTCTGAGGAAAAAATATAGACTACAAACAAGAAAAGGGACTAATTTTTTATATTCATTTTTCAAAATGTTGTGACTTTTGGTGACCCTGTGACCTTTAATCCTAAATGATATACACTCACCGGCCACTTTATTAGGTACACCTGTCCAACTGCTCGTTAATGCAAATTTCTAATCAGCCAATCACATGGCAGGACCTCAATGCATTTAGGCATGTAAAAAATGGTCAAGACGATCTGCTGCAGTTGTAACCAAGCATCAGAATGGGGAAGAAAGGTGATTTAAGTGATCTTGAATGTGGCATGGTTGTTGGTGCCAAATGAGCTGGTCTGAGTATTTCAGAAACTGCTGATCTACTGGGATTTTCAATCACAACCATCTCTAGGGTTTCCAGAGAATGGTCCGAAAAAAAAAAGAAAAAAATCGAGTGAGTGGCAGTTCTGTGGGCGCAAATGCCTTGTTGATGCCAGAGGTCAGAGGAGAATGGCCAGACTGGTTCGAGCTGATAGAAAGGCAACAGTAACTCAAATAACGTTACAACCGAGGTTTGCAGAAGAGAATCTCTGAACACTCATAGATGTGCAGTCGACAAATCTGCAGCAACTGCGTGATGCTATCATGTCAATATGGACCAAAATCTCTATGGAGGAATATTTCCAGTACCCTGTTGAATTTATGCTACGAAGGAATAAGGCAGTTCTGAAGGCAAAAGGGGGTCCAACCCGATACTAGTAAGGTGTACCTAATAAAGTGGCCGGTGAGTGTATATTAGCACCACAAAAGTATCTATTAATACCTAAATAATACACTTCAGTACCATAAAAGGTCACCATCCAAATTACAGCTATTGTAGCTTTTTTTTTCTGAAATCGCTGGAAAAATAATCACAGCTTTCAAGCAACAAGCGTAGACGATGACATCACGTTTTATACCTTTCCTACACGGTACTCAACAAGCATCCTGATCGTCTTGTCAGAGTCGTGACCCTCGGCAATACATCTCAAATCTATCAGCAAATGAGCCATGCTGTGTTTCTAATATCTCCCTTCATCCGGGCTTCACTTTCAAACCAAGAGCTCCAGCAAGGTCCTCCCTAATTAAGCAGTAGCGCACGCTCATCTGCATGCATTAATATCCAGCTTTAATTGAAACTGTTTCACAAAGGCGTCCAGATTGAGAAATTAATTTACTAACAGTCGGGGCATGATGTAAGTGTTTGTGCGTGTCTGTGTGAGTGTGTGTGTGAAATCTATGTGTGCATTTATTAGTGCGTGCTCTCAGATTGAATATGGAGTGAAAGATGATTTTATGAGGAGTAATTATGCAAGTGGGGCAGACAGGGGTGTACGACTGTCCGAATGATTATTAAAAGCACATCAACAAGTCTGACCTCCATTAACCCCTAAAACACACACACACATTCAAACGCACACACGCACAGCAGACAATTAAAGCAGAGCATATCAACCAAATTAATTCTGACAAAAGCAAACTGTATGAAACACAAATGAGTTTTCGGAGTGTCGTGGGAGGTCCGGTTGGGAATCTCGGCCTGGGACTTTGCCAGAACAGCAATTTCGGCAGCTGAAGGTTTAAGCATATGTTTCAATGGGGCCAAAAATGAATGCATTGTTTTATGGGTGATAAAGTGATGTGCTAAGCTCTTGGGCAGTGATATATTGGCTCTCAGGGCTCTTATTCAGCAGATAATACGAAAGTTATTTCCCTGTCATGCTTTATTCCCTTTAGCAAGATGCGTACCTGTACTGTAGTTATAGGTTACTCAAGAGAAACATTTGCTGAATTTTTTTTATTTTTTTTAGCCTAGAGGGCCATTTGATTTCACTTTTGGAGCTTATAGACCTAACGGAGGTCTCCATTTATAGAAAATGTCTACTTTGTTCTGGATATTTCTTCTAAAATTGAAGTAAACTGACTAACTAAAGCAAAAAATAAATAAAGATTTTCTTTTAATATCACACTGCTGTCTGCACTTTTATTTTCACACTGACCTTGTTTTAAACAATGAGCGTTTGTTTTATTTGGAAAAAATATTTATTTTATTTTTCATTTAAATGTTATGGGTGTTTTCCAGTACTGGGTTGCGGCTGGAAGTGCATCCGCTGCGTTAAACATATGCCAGAATAGTTTGCGGTTCATTCCGCTGTGGCAACCTCTGATAAAAAAGGGGCTAAGCCGAAGGAAAATTAATGAATGTTAAAAATTTTATATTACTAAAACATTGTAAACTAATTTTATTGTAACTCATTTTACAATGTAATATTTTGCAATGTCATACATTTTTTAATTATTTAAATCCCTAAAATATTTTAGGTTTAAATCTCTTTATTTTCACATTTTAGTCCAGTCCAGTCAGCTATTAATGCTATTATTTCTTCATTTTTCCAAACCCAAAACTTATAACTGCCCTATATTTTAAAAAGAGTCTGACGGCATTAGTAAAGGGTTTAAATAAATGATCTTACAACAATTCTAGTGTTGTTTGTTATCTTTTCATATAGACGTATTTTTTACTGCACTGATTAAAATTGGTTGGAGTCCAACACATTACTAGAAAAAAATACAATATGAGAGGAAAAATCTGATTGCATGCCTTTTACATTCACTTTTACATTTGCTTTAATCAAAACCTCATATTTTTCTATCAAACGTTCTTACATAAAGCTCTCACACAAAAGCACTTCAAATCATAAAAAGCACTTTTAATCATGATGATGACTAATTGTAATTGTTTTAAGTATAAATAATTTACAAGTGAGCGAGCTGCAGTGTAATATGACGAAATACATTACCTGACAAAAATCTTGTCGCCTATTCAAGTTTTAGGAACAACAAATAATATCTTGACTTCTAGTTGATCATTTGGTATCAGAAGTGGCTTATATGAAAGGCAAAGGCTTATTTACGCTTATTTTACCAAAAATAAAATATGATCATGCCTTGATTTTTACTTATTAGGACAGTAAGGTCTGACTTTGCTTAGACAAAAGTCTTGTCACTCAACAGTAAAGAATATAAAGTCATGGTGCAGTGGAAAAAGAATTAATACTGTGTAATATATTATAATATATTGTATAATATTGTGACTCCCATGAGCTTGGATGGCTGCATCCATACATCTCTGCAATGACTCAAATAACTAAATAATAAAGTCATCGGGAATGGTAAAGAAAGCGTTCTTGCAGGACTCTCAGAGTTCATCAAGATACTTTAGGTTCATCTTCAGTGCCCCCTCCATGTTACCCCAGACATGCTCAATAATGTTCATGTCTGGTGACTGGGGTGGCCAATCCTGGAGCACCTTGACCTTCTTTGCTTTCAGGAACTTTGATGTGGAGACTGAAGTATGAGAAGGAGCGCTATCCTGCTGAAGAATTTGCCCTCTCCTGTGGTTTGTAATGTAATGGGCAGCACAAATGTCTTGATACCTCAGGCTGTTGATGTTGCCATCCACTCTGCAGATCTCCCGCACGCCCCCCATACTGAATGTAACCCCAAACATGATTTTTCCTTCACCAAATTTGACTGATTTCTGTGAGAATCTTGGGTCCATGTGGGATGCAGTTCAACAGATGATTCATTGGAAAAATTTACCTTCTGCCCCTTTTCCAAATGATCAACTAAAAGTAAAGTTATTATTTGATGCTCTTACAACTGGCATCGAAAACAAGACTTTTGTTGTAGTATATATGAATACAAGTCTTAACATTCTTAGCAGTGTATCTTCTCAAGTAAAGTTACCTTGCTTTATACAATGTGCATTTGTTTTATTTGAAAAAATATATATAATATAATAT
>CAIGQW010056824.1:1680925-1690925 GCA_903798125.1 Danio choprae
TATATATATATATATAGATATAGATATATATATATAATTAATTAATTTAATGAATATAATCATTTTATATAAATATTAAAAATGTTATATTCTTATAACACTGTAAACTAACCTTATTGTAAACTCAAACCAGTCCAGTCAGCTATTAATATTTCCTCTTTTTTCCAAACCTAAACTTATAAATGTCTTATTTTCACAATTTTCACAGTCTGACAGCAACAGTAAAGGGTTTAATGAATGAATAAATAAATAATGTTTCTTATTCATCCATTCATATTCTTTTTAGCTTAGTCCCTTTATTTATCGGGGGTCACCACAGCGGAATAAACCGCCAACTTATCCAGCATATGTTTTACCCAGCTGCAACCCGTCACTCTGGGAAACACCCATACACTCTCATTCACACACACTCATACATTCATTCATTCATTCATTTTCATTTCGGCTTAGTCCCTTTATTAATCTGGGGTCGCCACAGCGGAATGAACCGCCAACTTATCCAGCATATGTTTTACGCAGCGGATGCCCTTCCAGCTGCAACCCATCTCTGGGAAACATCCATACACACCCATTCACACTCATACACTACGGACAATTTAGCTTACCCAATTCACCTATACCGCATGTCTTTGGACTTGTGGGGGAAACCGGACCACCCGGAGGAAACCCACGCAAACACGGAGAGAACATGAAAACTCCACACAGAAATGCCAACTGACCCAGCCGAGGCTCGAACCAGCGACCTTCTTGTTGTGAGGCTCTATCCACTGCGCCGCCGCACCGCATGTTTCTTATTCATTTTACAATATAACATTTCTTAATTTTCTCCTAAACCAAAACATTCCAGGTTTAAAATAGATTTTGAATCCCAAATCTAAGAGCACCAAGTAATATATTTTAATTTGAATATATATAAATATATAAAATAATATAAAATAAATTCACATTATTATTACTCATTTTACATTGATTCTTGATACATCTGATTCTTTTTTGTTTTGTATTCTTTTATTAAAATTTTCTGTGTTCTCAGAGCACTGCAGCCCATCATATACAAAACATGCAGAAAAACCAGCTGCATATGAAGAGTAAACCCTTAAATTCAGAGTGCTTGTTCAATCATCCACACACACACACACACACAAAGATGAGCATAAATAAGAAATGATCAAATCACTGTCCAAGAAACGCATGCCAAGCCCCAATCCATAGGCCAAGCAGTGCCAGTGGCACCACCTGCCTAAATGACACTCTGTTGCCATGGACACGAGGGGAGGGGGTAAATATGGGCTAGCAGTTTATAGCTGGACACAACACATGGCGCAAGCACAAAGACATTTAGAGACTTAAAGAGGTCATATCTGCCATTTCAATTTATTTTCTCAGAGGACCACTTATAATTTTACCGTCATTTAGGATGATCATGATTTAAAATGAGCAGGCTGTTTTCTGTGAATAGGTGTGGCTGATTTTAGACTTTTTTATACACATACTCCATCTGCAGTGAGTTTGTGGTCCGTATTATTTTTCTGTGCCCATGTTAACAGGTTACAGCTTTCACACTGAGGTTGTTTGTGGCATAATAAATGAATAAATGTTGTACTATTAAATCGTTTAAGTTGATTTGATTGAATATAAAAAAAATCAGTTGATATTATCAGTGCACTTATTTGGTAAAATTGCTACTTTTTACTGTTATTCAGTGTCTTTTTGGTCATTATAAATGCATTGTCACTTTAATTGAGCATAAGCATAAGGCTGCATTATATTATAGATGCATTATAATGCGTCTTTGCATTGACTTAACAGTACAGAACAGTACAGGACAGTACAGTACAGGACAGTACAGTACAGGATTCACGCATGTGCATGAAAACTTTTGAAAATCATATCTCCCATGTCACAAAAAACGCCTTCTTTCATCTGAGAAATATCGCTAAGTTACGAAATATGCTATCCATCTCAAACGCAGAAAAACTAGTTCATGCTTTTATGACTTCTAGGCTGGATTACTGTAATGCTCTGTTCGCTGGTTGCCCAGCATCTTCTATTAATAAACTTCAGCTAGTACAAAATGCAGCTGCCAGAGTTCTTACCAGGTCTAGAAAATATGATCATATCACCCCAATTTTATCCTCCTTACACTGGCTGCCTGTTAAGTTCCGTATTGGTTACAAAATATTGCTTCTTATCTATAAAACTTTAAATAATCTAGCTCCTGTTTATCTAACTAACCTTGTCTCGCTACAATCCAACCCGCTTTTTAAGATCTCAAAACACAGGGCTTCTGGTAGTACCCAGAATAGCAAAGTCGAGTAAAGGAGGTCGAGCCTCCTCATTTTAGCTCCTAAACTCTGAAATAGCCTTCCTGATAATGTCCGAGGCTCAGACACACTCTCTCAGTTTAAAACTAGATTAAAGACCTATCTTTTTAGTAAAGCGTACACTCAATGCATCGCATAACGGTATGATGCATGAGTGTGCTCCACACAGGTGAGCTGGCTTGACAACCACCTGTAGAACACACTCCTCCTGTCTTAATGCACCAGACATTGTGCTAGAAACTCTCATATGCTTTACATGTTTGTTTCTATGTTTGTTTATATAACTGCTATTTTCATCTATAACAATCCATTTTTGCATCTCGTTTAAATACACTATGAACAGCAGCTACGCTAATTATTTTCTTTATTTTCTATTTCCACCTGGGGATACTCATCCTGAGGCCCCTACAGACTATGCAGCGCCATTGATGCGATCCTAGACCTGTGAAGAGATGATCCCAAGGTATCCTGGACCAGGCCATATCCCGAGCTGATGCTGTGGTGGTCATGGAGGAATGATGGACGTCCAGCTTCTCCAGTCTCCTAGGCGAGACTGGAGCTCCACACAGGAAGTTTGGCCAGAAGAATAATGGTCGTGCCCAACAGAGCCTGGTTTCTCTCAAGTTTTTTTTCCCCTTCACTTCGTCAATTGGTAAAAAAAAATTCCTCGCCACTGTTGTCAATGCCTTGCTCGGATCAGGACTTTGGTGGATTTGCTCTTCAGTGTTTGAACTTTCAGCAGTGAAATTAAAACCACACTGAACTGAACTGAACTGAACTAAACTGAACTTCAACTCTGAAATTTGGACTTTACTAATTTGAATTTGAATTGAATTGAATTGAATATTAGAAAAATCTGACATTGCGATATTTTGTTTCGCTGCAATATATATTGCTATATGAATATAGTTTCATCAGATGATTTGAATAGCTCTATTTGAGAAGATTTCATTAATTTAGATCAACTGGGATGATCAAGTCTTTTTCTAAGCAGTGCAAATAAAGTCAAATAAACAGTGCTTTATGGTTTTCTGGGGAGTGCAACTATTCATGTACAGAAATTGAACAATCAAACGTAAAATAAGGTCATCATTGTATAAATAATAAAAAAATGTATACATTTAATAATATCTTTGTCTTTTAATCGTTATTAAACCATCTAATCCTGCAATGTAACTATTGCAGATACACACATTGCGTTAACATGAATGCCAAAAAACAAAACAATAAAAAGGCTCTGCTTACATGTGTGAAAGAGGTTTAACTCAAAAACTAGCTTTAACTCAAAAACTAGCTTTAACTCAAAAACTGACCTGCAGATTTTCTTGTATATGTAAAAAAAATGTGAACGGCAAAAAAATAAAAGGCAAGGGAAGCAGTTTCCTCAGCTGCTGGTGTTATTAGCTAAAATGTTTTTAAAAACTACAATGCTTACATGTATTTGAATAAAAAAATTATTCATACATTCATTTTCATTCGGCTTAATCCCTTACTTATCAGGGGTCGCCACAGCAGAATGAACCACCAACAACCCCGGCATATGTTTTACGCAGCGGATGCCTTTCCAGCCGCAAACCAGTACTGGGAAATACCCATACACTCTTACATTCACACACATACACTACAGCCAATTTAGTCCATCCAATTCACTTACACCTTCACTTACATCTTTGTACTGTGGGGGAAACCGGAACACTTTCAAAAGTGAAACCCCAATGTAAACTTCAGCATGTGTGTCTGACAGCTGACCTCCTTCACAGATGGACGCTGATGTGATTTAGGATAGACTCATAAATAATAAGCACATATGAAATGATCCGTAATAACAACTGAGTAATAGCGAACACATAATAAAAACAGATACTCACACTTGTGTGGTGTAACACTATGTTTGGATCCAACATAGTTGCACAGCACTGTTTTTAGTTTCAATCTTTTGGAAAGTTCAGTGTCGAATGGTGCCTTGTTTGTAAACAAATTTTGACAACTGAATAATACAATTGGCTGGTGCTAAGAGAGGGTCATGTGACCTCTACTGATGCTCATATTGGCTGCTGCTAAAAACTGGTATTCGTATACTGGTATTCGTGTACCTTGTATTCCTTACGTACATTGTGGGGACCAAATGTCCCCACAATGTACGTAAGGAATACAAGGTACACACACACACACACACGCACGCACGCACGCACGCACGCACGCACGCACGCACGCACGCACACACACACACACACACACACACACACACACACAGCCACACAGACACACAGACACACACACACAGCTTTCTCAGACTCTGCCCTGATCTACGGCATCAAAGACAACAATCAGTAGAGTGAACTTAAAAAGCTCCACACACACAGTGCGTCAGAGAGAGCAGGGCTTTATATATCGACTGTGAGACCTTATGAAGCAGCCAATAACTTGCCTCGGTTTCTTAGAAACCTGACATTATAAAATAGGAAGGGAATGGTCCCTGATCTGCCATCAGCTCAGCATGTGTGTCTGTGTGTGTGTGATAGTGTGTGACCATGCTTGTGTGTGTGTGTGTGTGTGTGTATGTGTTTATGCGTGCACTGAAAAAAGTTATTAATTGGATTGACTAATTTTTTTAAGATAAGTAAAAAACAATTTATATGAGCTGAATTTAAACAAACAAATTAAATTGAGTAATGTTCAACTGAATTTGGTTGTTTAAATTCAGCCCATATAACTTGTTGGCGACCACTTATCCTAAAAGAATTTAGTAAATCCTATTAATCATTTTTTTGAGTGTGTGTATGGGTTTGTGTACTTGTTTTGGTGGTTTACAAGGACAATTTTTTGTATAATGACATGAGTATGAAAAAGTTGTACTCTATTACAACTATGTGGTTTACGAGGACATGCCTGATGTACTTGTTATTCAAAACATTTTGAAATTATACTTAAGGGGGTATTATCACATTCAAAGTGTGTATGTGTTTGTGTGAGTGTGTTACCTGCTGGCCGTGATAAAACACAGCTAGGAGGAACATGGCCATGAGAAGCAGAGACGTCTCCTTGGTCCCCAGGAAGCTCTTGCTGTAACCAGAGAAACGAGACAGAAAGTCTCATGAGCTCCGGAGCACATTTATCACATTTATAATGTCCAGAGTGCAGTTAGTTAAGAAAAACATCTGTCGTGAATGTCATCAAGAGAGCCTTGACGATGTAATCTCTGTGTACACTGGTTGTTAAACACTTCTCATTTATCTCTTGGCAAACAACCATTGGTTTATTCTGAAGAATGTGGAATACGATGTCTAGTTAGTTCTTATTTAGGGGTTGTGAGCAGTCATTTGTTAGACAGCTTTATCTGTAATTATTAGAGCAGTAGTAGTCATTTTACCGTGTTCTTATTACAGAGACTGTAGATTAACTTACAGTAAAGTGCATAATGGGTGGACAGTTAGTGCTTGTAGCTAATATGTTTTGACTTTACAAAATTGATGGATTAATTTCATTTATAATAAAAATATCTCCTCTAAGTTTTCATAACAAAGGTAACTAACCTGAAATATGGTGAAAGATATGACAACCATCCATTAAGATCTTAAAGACGAACTGTCAGATGTCTCATATATTCATTTTTATACTCAATATTAATTTTTAATAATAATAATAATTGTTAAAAGAATAAACTATGCAATTTTTATTTCATTTTATGTCTTTATAAAAATGGCTATATATTAGTTTACATGCCAATTCTCACTATTAACTAATGGCCTATTACCTGCCTATCATTAAGATATTGGCTGTTTACATATTCTGCATGATATTATTCTACATCCCTAATCCTACATAATACCTAAACCTAACTACTACCTTAATAACCATCAAAAAGAAGCAAATCAGGAGTTTATTTAGGTAAAAGTCAAAGTTAATAGCTTATTAATAGTGCTGTAGCTTAAAATAAAGTGTGACCATATGAAGAATCAGATAACTCAATTTTTACGTTCCTATTTTCAGATATCATGTTTTAATATTGCGTATTGAACAGTCCAATAAAAAAGGAAATATAAGGAAATTACTACTTCTTGTAAATGACTTGAAAACAACTGCAAATAACTAGATAAAAAAAAAAAAAAAAAAACTTTTTAAATATATATACAGGTAATATTTAGGTATTTATATAATGCTATTATATTTAAATAGTTTAAAAATAAAACCTAGTGCTTTGAAAGATCAAGTGCTTTGCAAAAGTATACAGACACTATTCTTACGCCCAATGATATTTTAATGGACATGATGAAAATATATGTTAGTCGTTACACTAAAAGATATAATGAATTAGAACACATTTCTAATGTAAAAAACAAAGTATTTCACTTTGATTGTTTTCAATGCTTAAAAACAAACCCCTATTCATCTGTGGCCCACATGCAGAAATCAGGACATGTTTGGTTTCTGAGACTCTGCTTTTCCCTCGACTCTGCGCACGTCACTAAACAGCACATATTTTTGACCACCAGGCCACATCAACCACACTCAGAAGACAGTTTGTGCCTGTGTGACGTCAATAATAAACCTCGCACAATCTATTAAATCCTTCACAGACTGCTGCTTGAAAAATAGCATGACATTTATTGCTCTTATGGCTGCTCACTCGGCGTCATCTTACCAACCTGCTTGAGTCACGAATACGTCTATAGTGTTAAAGTGTGATGTATAATTAGGCTCTTTGTAACTCTATGTAGGAGTGTGTATACACTTAACAAAATTACTTTTGCTGCTCGTTCAAACTACTTATTTAAAATGAGCTGAATCAACACAATTATTGAGAT
The DNA here is from genome assembly GCA_903798125.1 of Danio choprae. Taxonomy (NCBI): domain Eukaryota; kingdom Metazoa; phylum Chordata; class Actinopteri; order Cypriniformes; family Danionidae; genus Danio; species Danio choprae. The sequence goes on from CAIGQW010056824.1 coordinate 1,688,055, forward strand.
TTTGGGGGGGATAACTTAATTGTTTTATTCTCAGTCAACTTAAGTTTGTTATGTTAACTTAATCGATCTGTGTTGTGTTGAGTGTGCATTTTTTTTACAATGTACGTGACCTCTGATTGAGTCATCACGATTTCGTCTAGTGTTAAAGTGGGATGTATATTTATGCTCTTTATAACCTGATGTAGGACTGTGTGTGCACTTAAAAAATGATTTTTGCTGCTTGTTCAAACTACTTATTAAAATGAACTGAAACAACACAATTCTTGAGATTTGTTTGGGATAACTTAATTGTTTTATGTTCAATTAACTTAAGTTTGTTATGTTAACTTAATCGATCTGTGTTGTGTTGTGTGTTTGCAGATTGCTGGAGAACTACACATCTGCCACTTTACCGAACTACAAATCCCTTCATGCCCGGAACTCACACACCAGTTCTAGATCACCCCTTGATTTCACACACAGCTGCAGATCATCCTCACTGATTACTTGGACTATTTAAGCACCACAGACACATTTATTCTTTGCTCAGTATTGTTCCATGTTTCTTGTTTCCATGTTTTGATCTGTCTGGTTATTTGATTCTTGGACTGTTTTTGGATTGTGATAGTTTAATGCCTGCCCCGACCTTTGCCTGTTTCTTGGACTACTCTTTTTGGATTGCCTTTGCTATTAATGTTCCTATTTTGACCCCTGCCTGCCTGACCATTCACTAAATAAAGCTGTACGTGGAATTCCTCTCTGTTGCCACACTTACACCATTACAAACCTGATATAAGAGTGTGTGTACACTCCAAAACAGATGTTTGCTGCTTGTTTAAAATACCTATTTAAAATGAGCTAAAACAGCACAATTCTTGAGATTTTTCTGAGGATGACATAATTGTTTTAGGTTCAATTAACTTAAATTTGTTATGTTAACTTAATCGATTTGTGTTGTGTTGTGTGTGCATTTTTTTACAGTGTACGTACCTCTGATTGAGAGTCAGCGTGTCGTAGCGGATGAACAGCGGTGTGTAAAAGGCCTCAGTCAGGACGGCATAGATGGCAATCATAATCAGAAGGATCGCCAACTTCAAAACTGAATTCAGTCGGAGAAAAACCGCACAGGTCACCATCGCCAGCACTCCGGTAAACACGAAATACTGTCAACAAACAGCCAGATGACCTCTCCATTAACACCCATCGCTCCATGCACACTGAATCAATTGATTACAAACAGTTTAAACAAATGCTGGAATTCTGTCAGGCCTTTTAATAGGCTGAGATTGGCAAGAAGAAGCTGTGGATGTGTATGTGTGTGTTTGTGTGGGAGGCGGCGGATGAAAAGACCTCTGGGTAGAAGCAGATATCTGGGATTGAGGCTGATGCATTAAACGTCTGGTTCCTGAATGAGCCCGATTTATCGAAATCACACCAAAGCTGCAATAAAGGAAAGAGAGAAACAGACAGGGCAAGTGTTTGAGAAGAGATGTACTCAGTGTAAATGTATAAAGAGTAATAAAACTGCATGGTGCACTAACTTTATGACTGTTGGGGTTATGATATTACATTAATGGCTGATATTAAAATACTATAATATTTTATTCAATTACTTATAATTAAAACATTAGACACATTTATATATTTATGCATGACAACATAATAATATCAAAACAAGATTCTTTTACCAACAACAAGAAAAGTGATAGCAAAAGTAGTCAAAATGTAAACACTGGGGAAGTCATTCAAAAAGAATTATACATATATGATTAATATATTATTTTTTATTATACATTTTATGATTGATATATTTATACTATAAAAATCACAACATTTATTTCACCAAACATTTATTTCTTACAGTAGGTAAATATTCTGAATATATAGGTGCATCTCAATAAATCAGAATATCATTGAGAAGCTGATTAATTTCACTAACTCATATATTATATGGATTTATTACATTTATTTATTTGATTGATTTCTGAGATACATCATTTTAGGGTTTCTTTAGCTGTAAGTAATAATCATCAAACTTAAAAGTAATATACACTTGAAATATATCAATCTATGTGTTATTAATCTGTATAATAAATGAGTTTCACTTTTTGAACTGAATGAGTGAAATTAATCAACTTTTTGATGTTATTGAGATGCACCTGTAAATATAACCTAATTTAAAACATGTTTTTGGCATATTCGTTATTTTTAAAATTGCTCTAAATGATGACATTATTATTTTAAATGTATACAAAAAAAGTCTGAAAAAACACATTGGATTCAAACACATAAATGCAAATTGTAAATTTAGAGTACCTGCTGTGTTTACAGTGTTTATATAACAGTTTCAGGTTGTCACACTAAACTAAATGTCAAATTCTCTGACTTTCCCCTTACTTTCACTGACTAAAAAGCTGAATTTCCATGAATAAAATGAACAGAAAAACAGACACTGGTTCACCAAGATGATTGCTGGTTAACAAGTGTTAAGAAATAAATTGGCACTAACCATAACAGGCAAAGCGTACACATAACAGAATTACATTTGTATTAATTGAAACTAAAACTGAAGATGAAAAACATAAAATCAAATAATATTCCCTGATTTTCAATGTCTGGAACAGACCTTTTAAAATACACATGGGAACCTTGTATTTTTGCTGCTATAAATCAATTCTGTTGGGGAAAACGCATTACAAGTAGCGTGAGTTACACAATTATATTTCTTTTCTAAGTAATGAGTAAAGTACCGAATCACTTAAAAAAAAAAGCAATAATATCTTAGTCACTTTTTAAAAAATGTAATGCGAGTTGATTTAGTTGAATTAATTCGCTTTTAAAAATAAATTGCTGAATTAAAATTAAAGTAATAAAAAAAGTAGAACCCCCCCC
>CAIGQW010056824.1:1712801-1726758 GCA_903798125.1 Danio choprae
ATTTGTGCTAGCAGTTGACGGTTGTATCTCTCCACAGACGCACACACTCATACATCAGTGTCATTAACGGTGAGGACACGGTCACTGTGCTTTTATTTATGTGACTTCTGCAACAGGCGCTTAGCACATCATTGCACTGCGGGACATGAAGGAGGGTGAGTCGGCACACATTGCACCCTTCTCTCTGCTCAAACTGAACTCAGATTATCTGGTGCCACTATAAACGCCGAGACAAGATATGCTGGCAGTGCCCTTGGCAGTCAAACACAACACTTCTCTTTGTTTCGCACATGCTGCATCTGACTGTAGCCAACAGCGCTGACTTATGTGAATAAACCACTAATATAAACCAAGTTTACATTCTTCATTGATTTAAAGTGCTAGTCAATGCAAAAAATTTAATTCTGTCATTATTTGCCCATATTTTAAAAAATACTATAGTAATTTATGGTAAACACTTCAGTGTCTTTGAACTATATACAGTAAAGTACTTGAATTAATCTGCTGTGGTAATTCTATAGTATAGATAATACAACATATTAAAATGTGACAAAATCAGTTTTTTGTTGCATACCTATATTTTTGGCATACATTGTATGGGCCAAAATTGTTGATTTTTCTTTTATACCAAAAAGTAAAAATCATGATCCATGAAGATATTTGGCCAATTCCCTCAGTTTTGACAACTATAAAAGTGACTTTACATTTTTTGAACCCTTAGATTCTATAAGCCCTATCATACACCCGGCACAATAAGGTGCAAGACCTGCTTGGCGCGATTTGTTGCTATTTTCAGACCAGCACAACAGTAATTTTCACGTTTTGCGCCACATTGTTTAAATAGCAAATCCATTTGAGCCACTTTGTGTATTTATGGGTGTGCTGATCTGCAAAGGAGGTGTGTTAAGGCGCATTGTTGTCGCTTTGCTATTTTGAGGAACTGAAATAGGCCGCGCCATTGACCAACTAAAAGCAGGGCTAAAGTCCAGCGCAGAGCATGTTAGTTATGCGCCTATGCAGGTCCAAATGCTAACACATTGCTTAATACACACAGGATGTACAGCAATATACAAATATCTTTACATATGAAGAAAAAATTAAAGGATTAAAATGTTATAAAAATTATTATTTTCTACATAAATATAAAAACCACCGCCTCCATGCCTTCATGCCTTCTTCATGTCGAGGGGCTTTTTTCAATTTATTCATGACAATTTGCATTTGTATAATGTTATTATTAATAGCAGTATTATTTATTATATGCATATTTATATTTGTAATAATAAAATAAGTTTATATTTGTCCATCTATCGGGTTTAGGAGACGTATGCATCACTATATGGGGCATAAGAATAGGACGTGTGTTTGGATATAACTCAGTTTTTTGACCACACTTCGTTATTATTGTTCATTTATTCGTTAGCTGGAAATAAGAACTGAATTTAGAAATAGTTTTGAAACAAATCTGTGCGCTTAACAAACAAAATTAAATATGTAGGCTAATGGATTTCCTTACTCCATGAAAGTAAAGGAGTAAAGTACAGAGTAAAAGTTAAGTAAAGAGGCAGAATGGAGGAGGCTTGTTCTTTATCCTCGCTGCAGATGGTCTGTTTAACTGTTTTCTCGCTAGTGAAGAATTCAATTTTTCCACTTACAACGTCCGCCATGTAAATAGCAAATGATGTGTAATGCAACTGACTCTTAAAGGGAATGGGAGATGAGACTCTGATTGGTTTAATGCACGTTATGCTCAAAACACACCCATAACTCATTAAGAGAATAAGCACAACCCTGTTAGACCATGTGCCGGGGCGTAAAGAGTATTTTTCTGTCCCTAAAATAGTCCCTAATACTTTTGCACTTTGCACTTTAGACTTTGTGACTAGATCATTAAAATAGAGCCTTATATTTTCAATAGTTGTATCTCAGCCAATTATTGTCCTGATAAACCACACATTAATGGAAAGCTTATTTATTAAGCTTTCGAGTGATGTATACATCTCAATTTCAATTTGGTTTTGTTGTCCTGAGTCACATATAAAAAAAGTACCCAAAACTGTAGTTTTCTAATACTACTATCCAACAATACACTCTAGTTTAACTTAGCAAAGTAGTACAAAGTATACACTCAAAAAAAAAGAAAATTTTTTACTGCTTGTTCAATCTACTTTTTTAAAATGAGGAGACAACACAATTCTTGAGATTTTTTGGAACAACTTAATGGTTTTATGTTCAATCCATTTGTTAAGTTAACTTAATTTGTGTTAGGACAACATAAATAAATTGCATGGAACCCTGAAGTTTTTACAGTGCAGTGCAGTATTCGTTACAGATTTTCAATTCACTATAGTCAATACTACAATATGAGTATATATAGTATTGTTACAAGTATATGTGTTGTAAATACTTTAATATATACAGAGTAATACACTTTGATGTAGTGTGGTTAAAAACACTATAGTATTTACTACAGTTTTTTTCATGTTGGTACTCAGACTCTTGTCATTACAAATACTCTATGTGTGACTATTTTAATTAACCTAAATAGTTGGAGTAACATGAAACCATTCATTTAAAGTTGTTGGTTGTAGCCATACTTTAAAATGATTTAAAACTGCATATTCATAAAGATCATTAAAGCAATTGCTGTGCTTTGTAGGAGTGGGCAGAGCTAAATAGCTAATTTGGCATGATCTTCTTGCTGTGATTCTCTGAATTGTGCAATTATCTGACATTTTCAACAAGTGAAATTTGAGTATTTCATTTAATTATAGCAATAGATTCAAATGATTATGACTAGAGGGTCATTGATAATTACTGTAAGCTTAGATGCCTAAAATAAAGGATAAGATATTAGGGATAGAATATAAAAAAGAAGGACCACATTAACATCCAATTCATTATTCTACATAGCCCTTAACAAGAGTCTATGAAATGCTCAGATCATCTGGATTTAGTCTATAGAATACAACAGAAAATGCTATTTGTCTGCATTAATCTAAACAAATTCACTTTTTCCACTCCATTTTGCCATAATTTGTGTTAAAAAATATCTGTAGCACTTATTAATATGAACTCTGGAATAAATGTGCACTGTAAACACTCTTATAGAATCATTCTTGACTGCTACTACTGTACAGCACTGCACTTTTACTTTTCAGTACAAACTGATTTAAATGTCATGGTAACCTTTTTACACACCATAAGCATGTTGTGCCAATATGTATAATAATAGGCAAACATAGTAAAATGCTATTATAAGTTTTATACTCCGAAAGACACTGTGATTTAGTTTACACATGCATTGTGGTGAATGTGTGTTTACTCACGTGTGCCAGTCGGTCGAAGCGTGCAAAGAGTTCGTTGAGCATTCGAACAAGTTCCTGAGCGGAGAGTGTGGTGGAAAGATTGGTGAAGCCCTTCACGTCAGCAAAGAGAATACTGTACACAACAGAAAAGAAAACAAAAAACATAATAATGAGAAAAAGAGGCAAGATTGTAAGATTTCAAAAAGGCAAGATTTCAAACTGCCTATTTTAGGCTTTGATCGTAATTGTCGCTTTAAATTCAAATGAGATTGTGTTCTTTTCCAAAGAATGACAGCGCTATAAATGCCTTTGTGTCAGCATTGTGGCAGACTCAAAAACAAGACTAATGCCCTATGCTAATGAGGAAGAGATCATCACTAGAGCAGTGCCGGTGTTAAGGGCCCCCCCCCCCCAAAGAGGTTGATGTGCCCCACCCCCACCCCTCTTCACACAGTTATTTTAAATTAATTTATAATATATTAAGAATAATTAACATAAGTTAAGCATTGTATGATTTTTAATGTAATAAGAATTTTACAACTACAGTTGGTGTGTGTTTATTATTTTATAAAAAAACACCTGTTTCACTGATTGATTGCATTGCGGCATCTCGTGTGTCATTGCGTCTTTACCATGTGTACATGGAGTAAAGCCTTGATGCTAGCAACGTGCAAAACACCTGCTGCTGGCTCAAACTCAGAGATTGGGAGTAATGGAGCCGAAGCAGAATTTTCAAATCTACCGGAATGGATGATCTCAGGATCAATAAACCGAATCAAATAAAATTAAAACAGTACCCTGCACGCATGTTCGGTGGCAAAAGAAAATGCTTCACAAACGGAAGGCCCAGTTAGTACAGCTAGCCTTCGAAAGGGACCTTACTCGAAAATGCACAACCAAATGGAAGGACACCGTTTTAAGGAGGTTTAATGTTCGCACATGCCGCCTTCAGCTTTTTTAAAAGGTTATGTGTTTAATTTACGCACGCTTAAATGTGACTGTTGGCTATTAGAACATTATTACATCATATAATTGTCAATCTCTTTTGCTGGTAATATTGATTTATTCTGTGATTTTTCTTGTTCAATTACGGGAAATGAGCTGACAGTCATGTTATGTTCTGGCGCCGGCTCTGCACTAGTGGGCGGGGCTTTCCCCCTCTGATGACATGTACAAAAGGGAGAATGTCAATCAAAGTATTTCTGCAGACTGTTTTTATGACGTGTGATTATAAAATATAAAATTAATAATTTTTTTACCATTGATAGCTGGTTTTATTTACAGACTGTTGCCACACAACTATGTTTAAACAGTTTATAAAAGTGCTTTTTGCATAATAGGTCCTTTTTAATGTACCGTTTAACAATTTGGGTAAAATAAGAGTTTGTCTAGCACGGATGCATTTAATTGGTCATAACTGACAGTAAAGTCACTTATAATGTTATAAAATATCTAAAATATGTTTTCTTTTGATTCTGTTGACTCCTCAGATCAGTATAATAGAATAATTTCCTAAGAATCAAGTGACATCAAAGACTGGAGTAATATATGTAATAATAATAACTGTAATAATATTTCACAATACTACTGAATTTGTGATCAAATGAATGCATACTTCCTTTAAAATATTTTACAAATCTCACTGACCAAAAGACATATGCTAAAAATGCATTTTTAAATCATTATTATGTGAAGGGAAATCTTGTTAACAAACTGCTGTTTAATGACAGCACATGTTTGGTCCAAGATCATTCTGAATCCATTCATGTTACATACACATTGTGTAATCCGCAAATAAAATGGATGATGTAAAACTAAGAGCAGGCCAGGTCTTTTTATAAAAGATCGTGACTCAGCCATAATCAAGGATGACTGAGCCATAACAGGGCGGGTGACTGAGCCATAATGGTGGGCGACTGAGCCGTAATGGCGGATGACTGATTCATTACCGGTTGATTCTCTTCTGTTTGAGTCAAAACTGTAGCACAAGCACATACCTCACGTTCTCATAGCGATGGATGTAGATCCGGTGAAACTGGTGCTGTAGGGTCTCGTCCTCCACGTTGGTCATGTCGTTAATCATCTCCAGCACAACAAAGCGTGGCAGCACCGACAACACCAGACGCTCCTAACACAAGTGCAGTGTGGGTAAAGTGCTTAATTAAACATGGACTTAAGTCATTCAGTCACTCATTGCACACTCACTGTACACAAACTAAACCTTATTGTATGGTCAGTTCTATTCGAAGTTAAACAAATTTCAACTAGTTTAACTGGTTCACTGGTCTTACTTGTAAACTACTTTACAAACCAGGGCTGTAACCACCAGAGCTGTAAACACAAAACTATCCATATTGATTTTGTTAGCTCATATTCCTAGTTGAACAATTCATCTGTGCATGTCATTAAGTGTACATCCTGTTTGTTTTCAGTTAAATTCTCAGATTATCTCTGTCTGTTGGAGGGGCGTGGCTAAGTATGTTAGACAAGCCCCTCCAACTGTCAGTTTTGACAGCACTATGACTACAAACAGAAATGATGAGGAGGAAATTAGATTGTAATCACTCTCCCGAAACCCTTTTCTTGATCTTAGAATGAAATGCCTACTTTACTACATCCAATCAGCTCACAGTAGAAAAAAACAAGCCACGCCCACTTTTCCCCATTATATATTCTGCAAAACTGTGTCACAATATGGAAAAAAACAGTCGTAGCTCCTAGTTTGTGTGGACTTTAAGGGGATAAATGGGCAAACATTTGACAAAAAAGTTTAAGATTAGGGCTGGTCGAACAGCACTCCCCAATGTCTAAATAAATGAGCGGGCCAATGAAATTAACGAAGGGGGACCTTTGATGTTCACAGAGTGTAAGACAGCACTGCTTTAGTTTTAAGAGTTAAAGAGTGCGAGGGAAGATAAAACTAGCTAAATATTTAAAAACTGACAAGTATTTTATCTTACAAATCTCATTTTGCCATTATTGATATCCATATGATGCAGTACTACAGATTGTTTAGTGGGTGTTTGTACACTTTTGAATGATTTTGTTGAAAAAAAAGTTAAAGAAGGTGACTTTTATTGACATTTTCTTTGTAGTCTGAAGCAGTGGATTGTATAAAAAATAATATTTTAAAAATAAATAAATTGGCAAAATAGCAGAAATGGTACTGGCAGCTCACATCTCAGTAATTTGCATAACCAGCCCAACAATATATTGATTCAGACTGCTAAAAATGTCACTGAAAGTCAATGTTAAACATCAAAAGTTGCTGAAACAGAGATGTGTAAAAGTGAAAGTGTATTAAAACATAAAAATACCAAGGAATCACCAATTATGGGAAATGGAATATTTTTTGTACTCAAAATATTGGCCTAACAAATAAGAGCATACATTTGCATATATTAAAACGCTAATAACAACTAGAATTAGCTCTTTTCTTTATCCCTTAAATGCTTTTTATTGCTTTAATTGATTGCATTAATTAAGAATAATTTAACTTAATAAAAGGAGCACAACACTTTTTTCAATTGCAGAAATTCATTATGAATTGAAATATAAATGTTTTAGCATTATTATTTACCACCACAAATTAATATAAGACAGCTTTCTTCGAGAGCAAAAATGTCTTGAAGGGATTTCTATCCAGTGAAGTGCCCTTAATGGTTCACCAGTCAATCAAATTTCCCAGAGCGTCTAGAACACAGGGCTAAATAAACACGCATAACAGTTTTCTAACAAAACATCAAAAATATTTGAAATTAATTTATATCCTAGTACAACGTTGAACGTCAGCCATTAGTACTAGTCTATATGACCAAAAAATGCTGCAATCAAACGAATGCATACTTCTAGTAGAATATGCTAAAGATGCATTTTAAAATCATTACTATGCGAAGGGAAATCATATCAATAAACATTGCTGTTTAATGGTTGCATATGCGTTCTGTCTGAATCCATTTTTCAAGAGTTCACACTTAACTAATGCTTGATACTGATTGCAGGTTTGGCATGCTGTCTTGGGAGAGAGCCCTGAACTCTGAGATCCTTGAGCCCGGGGCTCCCTCCTGGTTAGTTAGTAGGTGGTCTGAGATCAGGTAGTTATTGAGAGTTCCCCCGGTGTAGGAGGGAAAGAAGGGGAGATGGGGTGGATGGGGGGATTTTTCAAAAACTAAGATAAGGGAGGTAAGGAAAATGGGCTATTTATGTAGGCTTGAATTAATCTGATTGGTCTATCATTTTGTTGTTGATGTGAGGCCATTCATGGTCAATCATAGCACATGATCCTCTCGAAATTAGTTTATGAAACTTCACGTTACATACACACTGTGCAATCCACATATAAAATGGTGTAAACCCAAGAGTAAGCCATTGGGATTGGTCAGATAGTTCAATTAGACCCAAATTTCAATATGAGATTGTTTGTTCCATACACGCTTTGTTAAAGCTGAAATGTGTCATTTCTGCATCATCCACGTAACTTTTCCAAACATTTTCTATGCAGTTTTCTATTGGTTGGACAAACCCATGTCACTGATTGAGCCTATGATGCTGTATGTATCCAAATTCTTAAACAAGAATCACAGTGTTTACACATTTTTAACTTACATCCACCTCTCCATATTAGCTGAGGCAGAAAAAGTATTTTCAAATGTAAAAAAATGACACACCTCAGCATTAATTCTCTATTATCATGCTGTGGAGAAAGAGCTTGCGCTGCAAATCTGAATTCAACAAGCCAGAGGTTTGTGTTCACTGCTGGCCAAGCTGAAAGCAAGGGAAAATTTGGATAGATGGACATACAAAAGAAGAGGAAATGCAAGTATGCGCGCACACACGCACACACACACACACACACACACACACACACACACACACACACACACACACACACTCTGTGGTACCAGCATGGGCTCCACTTGACTGGCAAATAAAACCCACTTGAGCAAACAGCCGGAGAGCTCTTAGAGAAAGAGATGGGGGAGGAGACGGAGAGAGAGAGAGATTCCCTAAGGAGTCTGGAAACCTTTCTACACTAGCCTTCTGTCCCCACGAGACCCTCTTCTCATCTTTAAATCAATTACTCTCACCCACTGCGGCCCATTGCTGGAGAAGCAGTGCGATATAGAAACTTTATATATGTGTGTGTGTGTGAGTGGGTGTTCACGTGTATGTAAAGTACCAATGTAAAAGTTAACAAAACAGATTACTTGTAATATGGTTTAGCCTACAAGAAAATACTATTCAACCTATCTTAAAAGTGCCATAGAATGTAAATCTAGATATACTTAGGCATAGCTAAATAATAAGAGTTCAGCACATGGAAATACTGTGAGCCTTGAACACCATTGTATTATTGTTTTCATGTAAATCCGCTAAATGCAAAATCCCAGTGAATAAGGCCAATCTGAACAAAACACCACAACTCTGATGATCCACATGGGATCATTAATATGCACGCCTCAGGCTGCGTTTGATTGGACACAGATTACAACAATGATCATTTTTCTCTTATTTTTAAGTTTATCTAAGCTTATATTTACAAAGTATGTGGGACTCTTATTTTGAAAACATGCTTTAAGGAAGAGTAAGCAGTTCTGTGAAGCAGGCATCCATGCAGGACCACTGAGCTCATCTCTTCACTTTTATTAGTTTAACATGTATATTGTGAAATGTGCCAGTACCATTTCTGCGTAAGGATCGGCATCGGACCTCGAGGCAGGAATCGAAATCGGGTCGCCGTGAACACAACGGAGTGCCATGTGTCGACGCACTAACCACTACGTCGACAGCTTTAATATATCGTTAATAAATTAAAATTAAAATTATTTTTATACCTTTACATTTTCACTTTTAATTCAATGTCTTGTTTGCTGTTTTTAATTGTTTACAAGATGTACAAATTGAAAGCAATTTACAAGCAAATTACTTGTAACTTCACGGAACATTTTTCTACACCAATTTAGTGTGTTTTTTTTTTAGAAATATTAAACTGATCAAAAGAATGTATAGTGTTTCCAGCACGGTGCTGAGATGTGGATGGAAGGGCATCCGCTGCGTAAAAACAGAGTAGTTGGTGGTTCATTCCAATGTGGCAACCCCTGATAAATCAGAAACTAAGCCGAAGGAAAATTAATAAATGAATGAATGAATGAAATTGATTAAAAGCAATCTTTTATAAACCAGTAATACTTTCTGCAAGTTACATTTACAAAAAAATATTGTTTGTGTTTTTCTGTTAAAAATAAATTGAGCAGAATATTCATTCATTCATTTTCTTTCGGCTTAGTCTCAACTTAGCCAACTTATCCAGCATATGTTTTACACAGCGAATGCCCTCCCAGCTGCAACCCAGTGCTGGGAAACATCCATGCACACTCATTCATCCACATGCACTACGGCCAATTTAGTTTATTCAATTCACCTATAGCGCATGTCTTTGGACTGTGGGGGAAACCGGAGCACCTGGAGGAAACCCACGCCAACACGGGGAGAGCATGCAAACTCCACCCAGAAATGCCAACTGACCCAGCCAGGACTCAAACCTGAAAACGTCTTGCTGTGAGGCGACAGTGCTAACCACTGAGCCTCCGTGTCACCTTGAGCAGAACATTTGTGCAATAAATGTATCTATTTTGTCAGTTTAGTGGCTAATTTGTACGGAGTTCAGTCATACAAAAATGTATGTTTTTTTTTTTTTTAAAGGAGGCTTGGCACCAAACTCCGCCCCTAAAACCAATTGACATTGGGGGATGAGTAAATCATACTAAAATATACGAATGAGATCATACAAATTCATACAACTTAGCCACTAAATCAAAAAGTTACATATTGGTGTGAGATAGCGTTGAAACTACAATGTATGCTCCAGAAAAAATATGCTTTTGCATGATTTGTTAAAAAAAAAAATTATTCGTTTATTCCTCATACAGTAAACACAAACACTTCCTGGAAACCTCCGGATACAAACAGGTTTACATGAGTCATGGCGAGTGTGTGGGGGAAAAGACTCACCTGCCGCTGGTTCTCCGTCTCCAGGCGGAGCCGAGCCTCGATGCACCTGCGTGTCTCCAGAAAGGCCTGGCGCTGCGCACGGTCTGACAGGTAGCTGATAAACATCCCTGCAGTGTTTATACATAAGAACAGCAGCACCTGAGCTAGCAGCTGAAGACAGAGAGAAAGAGAGAAGGAAAACACACTTTACTCACTTAAGCATTTAACACGCTAAACTGCAGGTGGAGCTGCACAGAGATACAAATTAACTACATCCGTTTTTCAGCTGCTCTATGACAGAATGCAGAATTATACAGCAGAAAGGTAAACAGAAATAGCGGGGATTAGGAACATTTTCCAGACATCCTGGAAATATGAAAATATAACAAATATTATGCATTTTTTTAGCAGAAACATATTGCAACACAATCACCACCACACACCATATACACTGTGAAAAACGATCAGTTACTTTACTTTAAAAAAGTGAGTAAATTGTTGTCTTAAAAGCAAGAAGTTGACTTCACTTTAAAAAGGGAGTAAATCCGTTGTAACTTGGAACGGTTAAGTTGACTTAATTTTTATAATTATGCACATAATTAATTTACTTAATCATTTAAAGGCAATAGGTTATTTCACTTTTTAAGTAAAGTCAACTAATCACTTTAAAAGCAATGGGTTTACTCACTTTAAGTAAAGTAAACTAATCCCCACAAACATCGAACAGTCCATAACATTCTGCACATATGTACAGTTGTGCAATATTATCACAAATATTTTACTTAACATTTCTATAAAATATTGCTTCACTATTAGTGCTGTCAAATGATTAATTGATTAACCACATCCAAGATATAAGTTTGTATTGACAAAATTTGTATATATGTATAAATACACACACATACTGTACATAAAATACAAAAATGTACAAAACAAATATGCTTACATATACAGTCAAGCCCAAAATTATTCATTACTTTTATTCAACCAGCCAAGTTGTTGTTTTTGAAATGACACAAGCTTCTCCCAAAAGTCAATAAGATGATGTACAAGAGGCATCATTGTGGAAAGAAAATATATATATATCAGCTTTTATTTACATGTGAACAATAACTTTAAGTCAGAATTTGCCAGAATTATTTTGGGCTTGACTGTATATTTATATTTATATATAATTTGTATTATATATACCATTTTTATATATAAATATAAACAAGGATTTTTTACATTATAGTCATGCAAATAATTATACAATTAAAAAAAAAAACATATATTTTAAAAATATAAACTTTTATTTTTGATTAGATCTTATATAGGGGCATCACAGTGGCGCAGTGGGTAGCACGATCGCCTCACAGCAAGAAGGTCGCTGGTTCGAGCCTCAGCTGGGTCAGTTGGCATTTCTGTGTGGAGTTTGCATGTTCTCCCCGTGATCGCGTGGGTTTCCTCCAGGTGCTCCGGTTTTCCCCACAGTCCAAAGACATGCGCTATAGGTAAATTGGGTAAGCTAAATTGTCCATAGTGTATGTGTGTGAATGAGTGTGTATGGATGTTGCCCAGTGATGGGTTGCAGCTGGAAGGGCATCCGTTGCGCAAAACATATGCTAGATAAGTTGGCGGTTCATTCCGCTGTGGCGACCCCAGATTAATAAAGGTACTAAGCCGAAAAGAAAATGAATGAATGAATGAAGGGCCTCACAGTGGCGCAGTGGGTAGCACGTTCGCCTCACAGCAAGAAGGTCGCTGGTTCGAGAATCGGCTGGGTCAGTTGCCGTTTCTGTGTGGAGTTTGCATGTTCTCCCGGTGTTGGTGTGGGTTTCCTCCGGGTGCTCCGGTTTCCCCCACAAGTCCAAAGACATGCGGTACAGGTGAATTGGGTAGACGAAATTGTCCGTAGTGTATGTGTGTGAATGAGTGTGTATGGATGTTTCCCAGAGATGGGTTGCGGCTGGAAGGGCATCCGCTGCATAAAACATATGCTGGATAAGTTGGCGGTTCATTCCGCTGTGGCGACCCCAGATTAATAAAGGGACTAAGCCGAAATCAAAATGAACGAATGAATGAATGAAGATCTCATATAAACTTTTAATATAAAATATAAACTTTTATCTTAGATTAATCACGATAAATCATTTGACAGCACTCTTTCTTATAGATTTACCTAACATTCTATCCCACAACCTCCCTCAGGCATAAACAGGTGTACAGTATCCAAAACACATTGACATTAGATCATGTTTTTCTTGCATTATAACAGCACAGGCACCATATGGAAGATATGCAGTGACATAAACTAATGAAAAATTGTGATTTGGTTCCCTACTATTTAAATTCTGGTGAATTTATGTAGGGGCTTCACATTGGCGCAGTGGATAGCACGATCGCCTCACAGCTAGAAGGTCGCTGGTTCGAGTCTCGGCTGGGTCAGTTGGCATTTCTGTGTGGAGTTTGCATGTTCTCCCCATGTTGGCGTGGGTTTCCTTCGGGTGCTCCGGTTTCCCCCACAAGTCCAAAGACATGCGCTATAGGTGAATTGGGTAAGCTAAATTGTAGTGTATGAGTGTGTATGAATGTTTCCCAGTGATGGGTTGCGGCCGGAAGGGCATCCGCTGCGTAAAACATATGCTGGATAAGTTGGCGGTTCATTCCGATGTGGCGACCCCAGATTAATAAAGGGACTAAGCCGAAAAGAAAATGAATGAAATAATTTTTACTTGCATTTGACATTTTGCAAGTGTAAATTTGCACTCGGAGCACAAACATACTAAGGAAAAATACTGAAATGCTTATTTTCGTATAAATGCAATACTATTCCCCAGGAGACAGAAGCTAAATGTCATCTTTTCTCTATTTCACAGACACACACACACACACACACACACACACACACACACACACACACGCACGCACGCACGCACACAAACAAATCTGCAATTAATAAATGCCAGTCATATACCGGAGGCACAATATTTTACCCTTAATAAGCATGCTATTATTTTAATTGTACGCATTTAAAAGCAAAAACAGAGATAGAAAAACCTTCTTTTTTCAGGTCTAATTATTTAATTACCGCTTTGAACAGTTTCTAATAAAATTCTTACACACTGTGTGTCTAATGAAAAATTTGTCAAAATAGCCAAGACCATTAAGCTTTTATTGTTCATTTATTTATTTATTTCTTAGATATTTACTGCTTAAGCACATTAGTAGATGGAGTCACTTCCAGTGGTTTAAGTGCTTTAGATTGAGAATAGCATGAACTAGCCTTTAGGCAACAGCTGAGCTACTCTCCTACCATGCATTTCCGATTAGCTTTCCACAGCTCAGAAGAAAACAAGTGAATAAAAATACAAGTCACATTCAGCCCATCCACTAGGGGGAGCTGCAAATGCTTCTAAATGTACAAATTCTGGATTGCACCAGTACCTATGTATTATGGAGATCAGTCTCCATAATACAGTTACAAAATAAAATTCAGCACAATTCACATTTACAAAATCCAATTTGTCAATTTGTAAACACAATTTGTAAATTCAAAAGTAAAAATAATAAATGAATGACGTGTTTTGAATTTACGAATTGGATTTGTCTACTTTTTAATCGTTTTTTAACTTTACGACTTGGATTTGTGTACTTTTAAATCGTGTTTTAATTTACGA
>CAIGQW010056824.1:1754267-1768530 GCA_903798125.1 Danio choprae
CTGCAGCAGTGCTGGAGCTGGATGACTGGCTGCAGTTCTGGGGGACCGTGGGAAGCTACTCATGACCCTGGAGCTGAGGCTTTTTCTCAGAAGGGAGATTAAAAAACTGTGTAGGAACAGTTGGTTGCTGCCTGAAAACAGCGGACGGATATTGCTGCCTGAAAGCAGCGGAAGGATATTGCTGCCTAAAAACAGCGGTAGATTAAAAATAAAGCCCCAGAAGCCAATGAGTAGCCTCCCAGTGTCCAGCCGCTGTCAGCCCAGGTAATTTTCCCCATTCATTATCATTTTATTTAATATTTCCCCCAAACATATTATTTTAGGTGTACGATTTTTTGCAATGAGATCTTAAGTGTTTTTTAAGCTTAATTTTTAGCTTTGGTACTAGCTAATCTAATGTATATGCACAAATATATTACTGTAAAGCATCTTATAGAAAATATTAACATTAAAGAGAGATCTGTGAGGGGTGTACTCATTTATGCTGAGCACTTTATGTAATAACAGCAAATTAGATAAGGTCTAAAAAATGAATCATCACCATTGGGATAAGAGGAAAATCCTTTGGAAGGTAAACTTGATCTTCGGTTTTAATGTCCTTGGTCAACATTTCAATTTCAGCTTGAGGGTACTACAGAATTCAAAAACAAAGACACAAAATTACAGTATTTTGGAATAAAGACCTTTACAGTACCCACAATGTAGTTTTAAACAAAAGGATGTAAGAACAGCGAGGTCACATTTATATTCATGCACTCTAATGCCCTACTTTCTCTATGGCATTATGGAAATTTAGTAAGACCCCCCGAAATATTGCATCAGGTCATTTATTATACTCATGTCACAACCGAATCACATTTTAAAGTCAAATGTGAAAACTGACCTGCTGCAGAAGTGAAAAAAGAAGAAAAAAAAGTCTTTCTGAAAATGAATGATTTTTGCAAATTGTTTCTCTGAGGTGAAAATGTACAATGGCAGACCTTCACCTGTTCTGTTCTCTTCACTACAGTGTTACAATTACTGAAACATTCGCACTGGCTCACAGTGTCCAAGTACTTTTAAAATGAAAAGCATTTGAGCTCATTTCATTCAGAAGCTGATGGCTGTTCACAAAACCCACACAGTTAGCGCTAGTTTCCTTCTGTACAATCTTTCCATTGGTATGAACTATGATTGACAGCTCCACAAGTGCATTATTAATGTTTTAGAAAAACATCTCATTCTCGCACGCAGCTCTGAAACATTTTGCACAGGCTGAACGTTAAAATCCCTCGCTTTTCACACTGCAGAACGTAGACAGATGCTAATTCCACTTTTATCTCTTCAAGTTAATTGCATACGCTTTTTAATCAATGAAAATAGAGCAGTTATTTTTACTGAAGCTTACAACTCTGGTTTCGCCTGGGCCTGTGACTTTTAATTCATTGTTTAAATGAATCTCGGAAAGTACTACTTGCATAAGACATTAATGTTTTATCGATGTCATAATATCTCTGCATATTTTATGAAGGAGCTTCAGTCGGGTGTTGTAAACATATTGCATACAACACCTCGCTACTTCCCCAGACAATCTATTACAATGTTTGCGAGAGTTAATATTAAATGTCCAGTTGAACACAAAGGGAGCTGTGTTTTTGTTGGTAATGAAACAGTTGCTGGTCCCAGTTAAGGTCCATTCTATGATTTCAAGCCAGAGACAGCTGAATTTTTAAACAATGGATCCTGGTCCTCGTGATCCACTGCTCTGCACATTTTGTATTGTTGTAAATTGTCAAAATAGCCCCCTACACCCACAGTTACTGTTCCCTACACTATAATCCACTAATACAATCATGATGGAATTAAAGTACTTTAAAGTACATAATAAAACATATGCTACAGTTACAGTATGTACGCTGTAAAAGTATGTAAAAAAGTATGTACAGTAAAATAATTTGTAATTGATGTACTTTGGGACATAAACTATATTGCTAAAAGTTTTGGGACACCTCTCCAAATCAATTAATTCAGGTGTTCCAGTGACTTCCATTTCCACAGGTATATGAAATCAAACACCTATCCAGACTGCTTCTTATAACATTTGTGAAAAAAATGGGTCACTCTCAGGTACTCAAGCGTGGTACAGTGAAAAGTTACCACCTGTGCAATAAGTCCATCCAGTTCCTCACTACTAAATATTCCACGGTCAACTGTAAGTGGTATTATAACAAAGTGGAAAAAAGCTGCATTTTCGGAAACAATTTAAAGTGCCCTTTCTTATTCCAACATGACATGAGTGAACTTGAATGGCCTGCACAGAGTCCTGACCTCAACCTGACTGAACACCTTTGGGATTGGGAGCCAGGTTTTCCCTCCAACATCAGTACCTGACCTCACAAATGCGCTTTTACAATAAGGGTGAAAAATTCCTATTAATACACTTTTAACCCTTGTGGAAAGCCTTCCTAGTGTGGGTCAACTGCAAACTGTATTAAACCATACGGATTAAGATTGGGATGTCATTAAAGTTTGTGTGCATGTAAAGGACAATATATGTATTTCTGAACCTGAACATGATATTCAATGAATAAAAAAAGAGGATTTTATTCTTTTGAAACTTTAATGAAAGATTATAATGCATGTTCGGTTTGTCTCCTATACTAAAGCACACGTGAAGCTTACTGCGTCACCATACATGGACATAAACAACATCAATTTCCAGAGCGACCCTGAGAGCTGCTTCACCAGCATTTCGCCGTTTAATTTGATAAAGGTTATTATCCTCTCATATA
Source organism: Danio choprae (assembly GCA_903798125.1). Taxonomy (NCBI): domain Eukaryota; kingdom Metazoa; phylum Chordata; class Actinopteri; order Cypriniformes; family Danionidae; genus Danio; species Danio choprae. The sequence continues at coordinate 1,757,039 of CAIGQW010056824.1, forward strand.
AACACAGATAATATCATAATAACAACTTATAATTAAACAGAAATAAACTACTACTGCATGTTATATGATGTAGTTCTCAAAGCAATATTGCAGTGTTGCAATGTGGAGTAGACAGCATATTTTTCGTTCTGCGTGTATTAAAAATAAAGTTTCCAAAAGGGAGTTTTCACACAAATACCATAAAACTACCATTCTGAATTCCAAAAAGCCCATATCACAGTGAATTAAGAATGAACTGCACTGTAATGAAGCTTTTGCACAATAAAAAGGTATCATGGATGTTAATGATCCTCCATAGAACTATCAATGCCAATAATAAAAAAAGTGTACACCTAAAAAAATATGTGTATTTATGTAAAACGGGCCTAAACAACCCAATTCTTGAGGTTTTTTTGTGACAACATAATTGTCTTATGTTCAATCCGCTTAAATTTGTTGAGTTAACTTAATCGATCTGTGTTGGGACAACCTGAATAAATTGTGTGGAACCCTTTACAGCAGGGGTGTCCAAACCTGGTATTGGAGGGCCGGTGTCCTGCAGATTTTAGCTCCAACTTGTCTCAACACACCTGCATGGATGTTTCTAGAAAGCCTAGTAAGAGCTTGATTAGCTAGCCCAGTTGTGTCTGTGTCAGGGGTTGGAACTAAACTTTTCATGACACTGGGCCTCCAGGACCGAGTTTGGACACCCCTGCTTTAAAGTGTATGTTGCTAAACTGTGTTTATAAAAAATGCTGTGCCGTCAAAAAGCACACAGTCTAGCAGTCTTTACTGGTTACCAGAGTGCATACACACTACACTGATACTGCATCAGACAATACAAAAATGAGAATTGGTCTGCTATTCTGGGATTCTCTCAGAAATCCTGCTTGATTTCAACCTGATCCTGCATCTTTGCACATTTTAATCTATTGAAGTGACACTCAGCCACACATTTCACCTTTCTGAGCTGTGACGCATGCGACTGGATGCCTACTCATCACCCTGGAGCTCTACCTGCAGTGTTCTCGTCCTCCCCCATGATGAAGCTCCTCTCCACATTCTTATTTATATGGATTTTACAACATCCACTGACTCACCAGTAATGACAAGTGTTTCCTGACAGGTTCTGTCTGCCCTGCATCATGATCTTAATAGCACTTCTGGAAATAGTTAAAATTTAGCATCTGACTTGTGCTGGATTCTTTTCAACCAGTCCAAGCGGATGCCACTTTACATACACTTTTCGTATAAAGCCTTTCTAGAAAGCATCTGCTTACAATAAACCTAAATTTGTTTATTTACAGTGGTGTGAAAAAGTGTTTACTTATTTTTTTGTGTTTCTTTAATCAACATCAACATGGATTTTAATACAATATTTATATTATTTATATTAACTTCAGCTAATAAAGACACAACTGTCCATTGTTTGTTACCTTTAGTGTTTCAGATCATCAAACAAATAAAAAATTATTCAATGGTAACACAAGTAAATGCAGTTTTGAAATGAAGATTTTTATTATTAAAGGAAAACTAAATACAAAACTTTGCTGTTCGCAGCGGTGTGTGCCTCAGTGTGTCGCCTCACAGCAAGAAAGTCGCTGGTTCGAGTCTGGCTGGGCCAGTTGACATTTCTGTGTGGAATTATGTTCTCCCGAACTCAAATACATATGAAAAAGAAAATAATTGAGATCTACCAATCTGTAAAAGCTTAGAAAGCCTTTCCAAACCCTTTTTCACACTATTGTATGTGAAAGCAACAAGATGGTAATGCAGTTCAAACAATATCAGCGATTTCTATATCGCAACGCTAAGCTTAAATATTACAATTCAAAGTATTTTGTATAAGCTTAGTGGGTCTGGTGACATAAAAGACAGTCAAAAATGAATAAAACAGTGTAAATGTGTGGTGTTTTGTGTGTGTGTGTGTGTGTGTAGCAAATTTAGGCCTACGCTTAGATCTGTGCATATAACATCAGATTTAATTTAATTTTTTGCAGTACTGAGTACTGTATTTTGTGTTTGTATTGTATTAATAAAAGAGAAATAGCTAACAATATTTATTTTTATTATAGCTTTTTACACCCTGTAATGACTTCCATTGTTTAACTATAAAATTGGTATATCATTTTAAACCATTGACAGATAATTGCATTCCGACTGAAAAAAGTTATAGATTTAATTCAAGTATTTGACATAAATGACAATACAGATGCAATTAATAAAATACTACGACGTACGCAAACAATAAATGTCTAAACTTCTCCTGGAAATCTATTCCAGCAGGCAAATATTGCCTCTTAATGCAAAAAATAATTTCTGACGCTGTACTCAAGGCACAGTTTCAACAACTTTGATGATCTTCACTCTTTGAAATCTGCTCCGACAGAGCGATCTGTTCTCTCAGAAACATAATACTGTTTGCAGGAGCTTCTCAGACATTTAACAAAACTAAGACGCCCAGCCATTCGGCTTTCTTTTTATATAGAATCACTGTCAATGTGAATCATTGTGTAGGAGTCCGGGGTCTATTTAATCTTGTCGGGGGTTTGAGAGCATATTCAGAAGATGCTCTCAATTGCAAATATCATGCGTGTTTTTATTACGCAATCCATCTATAAATCGATTCTGAGCGAAGACCACAGAACAGACATTTCTCCCAAATGCTATGAGTTTGTGAAAAATGTCAAACCCCCTCTGGAGAGAGCGAAAAAAGAATCAAGCTGTCTCTGTTTCTCTCTGACACAAACAGTTGTTCTGTGGGTCAGTATTGATCTAAAGCTCGGTGTGAAACTTGTAGGTGAAAACTGGAAATCCTTAAAGGCGGACATGTTGTGCAAGTATGTAAATAATGGATGACCCATACTTCAGACTGATTTATTTTTAATGTAAAAATTGGAATATGAAAAAAAAAAAAGCACAATGTTGATGGAACACAACAGCCTATAATAAACACTCACCGGCCACTTTATTAGGTACACCTGTCCAATAGCTCGTTAACACAAATTTCTAATCAGCCAATCACATGGCAGCAACTCAATGCATTTAGGCATGTAGACATGTTCAAGACAATCTGCTGCAGTTCAAACCGAGCATCAGAATGGGGAAGAAAAGTGATTTAAGTGACTTTGAACGTGGCATGGTAGTTGGTGCCAGACTGGCTGATCTGAGTATTTCAGAAACTGCTGACCTACTGGGATTTTCACGCACAACCATCTCTAGGGTTTACAGAGAACGATCCAAAAAAGAGAAAATATCCAGTGAGCGGCAGTTCTGTGGGCGCAAATGCCTTGTTGATGCCAGAGGACAGAGAAGAATGGCCAGACTGGTTCCAGCTGATAGAAAGGCAACAGTAACTCAAATAACCACTCATTACAATCCAGGTATGGAGAAAAGCATCTCTGAACGCACAACACATCCAACCTTGAGGCGGATGGGCTACAGCAGCTGAAGACCACACTGGGTGCCACTCCTTTCAGCTAAGAACAGGAAACTGAGGCTACAATATGCACAGGCTCACCAAAATTAGACAATAGAAGATTGGAAAAACGTTGCCTGGTCTGATGAATATCGATTTCTTCTGCGAAATTCGGATGGTAGAGTGAGAATTTGGGGTCAACACCATGAAAGCATAGATCCATCCTGCCTTGTATCAACAGTTCAGGCTGGTGGTGGTGGTGTAATGGTGTGGGGGATATTTTCTTGGCACACTTTGGGCCCATAGGTACCAATTGAGCATCGTGTCCACAGCCTACCTGAGTATTGTTGCTGGCCATGTCCATCCCTTTATGACCACAGTGTACACGCCATATCATAAACACGCCATATCAAAGCACGAATCATCTCAGACTGGTTTCTTGAACATGACAATGAGTTCACTGTACTCAAATGGCCTAGTCACCAGATCTCAATCCAATAACGCACCTTTGGGATATGGTGGAAAAGGAGATTTGCATCATAGATGTGCACCTGACAATTCTGCAGCAACTGCGTGATGCTATCATGTCAATATGGACCAAAATTTCTGAGGAATATTTCCAGTACCTTGTTGAATCTATGCCACGAAGGATTAACGCAGTTCTGAAGGCAAAAGAGGGTCCAACCCGGTACTAGTAAGGTGTACCTAATAAAGTGGCCGGTGAAGGTATATAAAAAGTGACATAAAACATGAAAATGTTACTGAAAATGGTAATAAAACGAATAAAAATCAATACATTACCATACATGTAGTCTGCCTTAAACAATATATTAGGCCTGTCACCTGCTTTTTTGTGACACACACACACACACACACACACACACACACACACACACACACATATATATATATACAGTTGAAGTCATAATTATTAGCCCTCCTGAATTATTAGCCCCCAGAATTATATTATGAATTATATTTTTTCCCCCAGTTTCTGTTTAACAAAGAGAAGTTTTTTTTCAACACATTTCTAAACATAATAGTTTTAATATCTAATTTCTAATAACTGATTTCTTTTATTTTTGCCATGACGACAGTACAGAATATTTTACTAGATATTTTTTAAGATACTAGTATTCAGCTTGCAGTGTAATTTAAAGGCTTAAATAGATTAATTAGGTTAGGTTATGGTAATTAGGCAAGTCATTGCATAACTGTGGCTCATTCTGTAGACAATCAAAGACAAATATTGTCTAAAGAGGGCTAATAATATTAACCTTAAAAAGTTTTTAAAAAATGTAAAACTGCTTTTATTCTAACCAAAATAATACAAATAAGACTTTTTTATAATTTAATTTATAGATAATTTATATATATATAAAAATATTTTATAGGAAATACTGTAAAAAATGTAAACATTAATTGGAAAATATTTGAAAAAGAACAGAAATTAACAGGAGGGCTAATAATTTTGACTTCAACTGTATTACCCTGAAAATAATTACAAGAAACTATTTTAATATCACTCTAGCACCATTTTATCACAGTCAAAATCATGCAAGGGAGTAAATATAACACCAGCTTTTAATATGGACTATTGTGACCTTGCCTCTCTTTCCCCTGAAAATGTACAGTGAGCTGTACTGAAATATTGCAAATGCCGGACTTTACAGTGACATAAATAATACACAAGCGATCAAAACAAGAAAAATACTTTTAATATTTATATGTTTGAAATGTACATAATTGATTTTGAGATTCACATACATTTAAAAGCATCAAAGTTCATTCAAAATGTAATTTTGCAGTAATTTACTCACCCTTAAGCCATCCAAGAAGAAGGTGACATTTCTTTCTTCCCCAGTAGAGCATTAAAGACGATTTTAGCTGAGACCTTTGCTATATCGTTAAATGCAAGTTGATGGCTGCTTAGCACTTTGAGAGAAAACAAATATATACAGAAAAAAAAAAGGGTTTATATGGAGTGGACTCATCACTGTCCAATCCATTGTAAATAAACAGCATCATCTCACATATGAGTACATCTCACATATGCTGAATCTCTAAACTGTCAAGAATGCTCTCAGGACCAGCTGTCAGTATTTTACACAGACTTTAATGTATTATCAGGAGCCATGGGCATTCATTTTGTTTTGTTCTTTGTTTTGTTGCTTCTGACCAAAAGCAGAAAATCAGAGCACATCCTGTCCTCAGGCCTTTACACTGGCTTCCTGTTACATTCAGATTAGATTTAATAATATATCACTAAATAGCACCTAAATACATTGCAGATATGCTAAATTAATATACTAACCTAACAGATCACTCAAAGCAGAGTGCATCCACTTTCAGCATCTACGCCCCCCACTGCTGGAACATGCTTTCAGATGTGCCCCAACATTAAGCACATTCAAATGAATACTTTAAACACATCAGTTTAGCTGTGCCTTTACCGAATAGGAACTGTGCTACGTCCAGTAGATCGCACTATTTGTGTCTTTCTTTCTTCTTTTTAATTCCTTTTAAACCTGTTTTAACACACTTTTATCCGTTTTTAGTTATTTTAATTCTTAATTTTTTCATACTTATTGTGTGATTATTTTATTATTATTTGAATCTTCTTGTTTATGTAAGGCACTTTGAATTACTATTGTGTATAAAATGTGCTGCGTACAGTATAAACAAACTTGTCTTGCCTTGTATGAGTGATTTTTTGATTCTCAAACCACTAGCTGCCATTATATGTATGTTTTTACTAAGTATATTCATTAAAATCATCTAAATCTTGAATGGCCTAAGGGTCAGTACATTAAAAGCAAATTTACATTTACATTTTTGATTGATCTATCATTTTATATGTATTAAATTACTGTCTTTCAACTGATTTGGAAAATAAAGAGCATGTGAGCATGGTGGGTAGCTGATAAATATTATATGTCCATTATCCTCAAAATTAAATGTTGAAATGCGTATGAAAAGCCAAGTTGCATTTACTCCTGTGTGTGTGTGTGTGTGTGTGTGTGTGTGTGTGTGTGTGTGTGTGCAAGCAGGCAATATTCAAATAACTGCAGTACTTTACTGAATGACTGCAATACCAGCAGCCATTTGTGCACACAAACAAACACACAGCTAAACCATTACTCAATCAATCAAACTGCCCAAACTTTCAAGCCTCATTAAACCACCAATATCAATGAGGCAGAAAATGTGTGTATGTGCATATGTGTGTGTGTTGGGGGGGGGGGGCACAGAGAGAAAAATCACATTGCATAAATGTGATGGAGATTATTGGTGAAATAGGATTATTTGGCCAGCATTTCAGTAATTATTATGCAAATGTTTGCGTCTGCTTATCTCTGTGCTGTATCAAACCATTTCGTTCAACAGCATGGTCACTCTCTTTAGCACATTTTGTTAAACATTTGAGACATAATATTACAATGTAGACGAATCTAGTTACATAGAATTATACAGTATGTGCTTAAGTAAGGGAGTGATTGGAGCTGTGTGTGTGTGTGTGTGTGTGTGTGTGTGTTTTCAGTGTTTTAACAGATGCTTGGATAAAATGGAGCTTAATCACATATTAATTCCTCTAAAGCAAAGGTCTTTATCTTAATACTGTGTATTCTGTCTCTCTCTCTCTTTCAATCAAACACACACGCACGCACACACATGCACACTAGCTTAGACTGTTTGACTGGATGGTTTCAGCTTATCCTAATATAATCCAGTTATACACAGGAGGTCTGACACAGGCAGACATTACTGGGCTTTGTATTATTATACATTATGACTACTGCAAATGATTGGATTCTGCCCATAATGTGTCGTAATGAAATGGCAAGCAAGACATCAACAGCCAGATGCAGCAACCCCATTCAGTCTATTAATTACACAGTGAAAAGTGTTTTATACCTCAAGGGGTTTGTTGCAGCTTTATAGGCATTGATTGTTTTAATATTACACTAAATCACAAAATTTGTGTCATCGTTTACTCACGTTTTATATCAAAACTATATTATGTTCTATGTTCTGTTCTGTGAAACACATGAGAAATTATGAAGACTTGAAAATAGACATGATTGCATTTAATTCCAGTAACAACAAATAAAGATGGGGCGGTACATGCTTGTATCTAAAGGGTTCATATCGGTACCTTAAAAATACTTATATAGTTCTGAAACAATTAAAAAGGTATTGCACTGCTAGGTACTAATATGTGCTTTTATTATTATTATTATTGACCCTTTAGGTACAAGTATGCACCTTTTGAAACCGTAATGGCCCAGTGACAGCTCTCATACATTTATTTCTGAGAGTGTAAGCATAATTAAAGATGACTTTTATTATGTTATGATACCTGACCACAGCATAGCTTTTGATTTTTTAAATATCTAAATGTTAAAATGATTAGCTAATTTGATTTAAAAACCCTATCATATGTCATATTTATTTATTTTTGCATTAAAAAAAAATCCTATTTGTTGTACTGGCAATAATAAAAAGAAAAACAAGCAAACTGCATTCAGAATGACTACTGCAAAGTACCACATATTTAAATAAAGAAGTTTATTAGCATTAATGATGATAGAAATGTAATTTTTGTTACTGAACTAATCCTTTAAGATTTCAAAATAAACGAAGAGTAAAAATATTCTGGTCACATGCCATCCATAACTTAGAGTTAATAGATCTTTTAATAACTTTTTTTAATTATTCCACCAACCTTCCTACACACACTTGAGCAGTTCATTAACCTAAATCAAAGACAACCGGGATTGCCCTGCTTATTAATTTTAGAAGCTAAATGGAAGAGCGGATAATACATACACACACATTCCCAGAGACTTGTCATTATAACATAATAAACTACTTCTGTCCTCTACCCACCTGTTCCACTGTGCGAGTCCCCGCGGCGTGTGTGTGTGTGTGTGTGTGTGTGTCGTGTTTTTTTTCTGTCGCCCTCGACGCGTGCACGGCGCGCGCTCTCCTCTCTGTTCTCATCACCGACTATCACTTCCGTGTTGGCGTGTCTCGACGTCACGCGGAATGTGAAGCAGGAAACACGGATGTGTTGCGCTTAATCTGCATCTACAGGTATTCACACACAACTCTCTTTCTTCACTTCTTTAATTCTTAACAACACAGTCGCAGCACCGCCATGTTTGTTAACGTGCGTTCATATTAAGATCGGTCTTGTTGACGGGTTCTGATTGGATTCGTTAATTCGTGTTTGTGCGTGTGTGTGTGTGTGTCTGTTTGTATGTGTGTGTGTGTGAACCAGCCGTGTTCCGATCCATATGTTGAAGCCAAACCCCCTTCCGAGCTGATCTGATCCAGACGCGGAGCATCGGTTGAACGGTACCGAGTGGAGGAATGCCTGCCGGTAAGATCCCGATCCCGAACCCGAGCCGGTCATAACCTCAACCCTCTGTCATTAACTTAAGACGGTTTATGCTGCAAACATTGTGCCTGCAGTGTGTATGTGAGAATGAGTCAGTGCCTTAACTGAAGTCCTGCTGATCTCAGCTCTTCCCTGCTGCTTCAGCATTAACAGAAAAGCACAACGAGTACCATGGTATTGCCTTTGGTTTCAGTGTAGAGAACTCTATCTAAATAAATGTGCTGCTAATCACTAAATACCATAGCATTCCACGAGTGTATTGAATTTTCTTGTGACGATTAATAGCGTAAACTTTTATCGCGGTATGTGGTATTATGTTTACCTAAGTTTCTAAAAGATTACTTGTACAGGTATAATAATAATCATACTATGATAACATATAGTAGGTAACAATAAAGTCTCATTAGTACATGTTAATGCATGTTGTAGTTATATACTAAAGTTAATAAAAATACAACTGAATTATATTAGTTATTAACCCCATATAATAAAATGATTATGATTTTAATCTGTTATTAGGCATTAACTAAGAAATTAACATTAGTCAAGATTAATAAATAAACTTTGTTGTTGTCATTATGCTAACTTAAGTTAAACTAACAGATGTTAACAAATGGTATCTTACTGTGCAGATTAAACAAAGAAAATGCCTGTAAATAATCATAGAGTTTTCAATTTTGTATTGCAGATTAATGTAGAAAATGTTATTGTTTACAAATAAATCACCTATTAATTCTTCATATGCTCTCATAGACAACAACTTTCAGAACAACAATACAACATTCTTAAAAAACTTAAAAGTTTAAATAATAATATTAAATCAGTATTCACAGTAAATTGAATTGCCCACGATATTGTGCATGTTCATTATCACAATGTAATGAATTCCTGAATATCAACATAAGTCTAATTCCCATGGTTCCCGTTGGCATTGTAATGTGTTTAGTGCAGGACAGTGACTCATGTCAGATTCTTTTGAGGTGTTGGCACTGATGCCACAGACCTTGACAGCAGGTGGCACTGGCATGTGATTTAATGTCAGCACAAAATCCCACTCAGCAGGATCCAAGACGGGCATCTTACGTAATGTATTTGGACGTCTCCGATTTGAGTGTTTCTGAAGAGCTTATGAGAGTCTCCTGCGGCCATTGTTGTGCTTCGTTCCTCAGTGCTATTTTAATATCATCGAAAGCCTGTTGTATTTTTGTCAGTGATTGTAGTTAGTTGTAATAAATCAGTTGTTTTTTTGTCAAGTCTTTTGCTTATTTGGTTTGTATGTCTTTATAAATTGAATTCAGTTTAAGTTATTACAGTATGTCAAATTAACTAACCTAATATTTGTTTAATATTAGTTATTTTAAGTGACAAAATGGTTTTCGTTTTAATTAACCAACTCATTTTTTTTTTTACAATAAATGGCTCTTATTTGAGGCCAACACTTTTAATAATAGTTAAACATGTGGGTTATTTAATTATGTTTATATTTAGTGCATGTTTGAGTTGTTGGTTTTGTTTGACTGTTTAAGAAATACTTTTGTGTTGCTGGCTTTAAAGTCATCATAAAAATTCAACATCAATAAATTACTATGACCTTTCACTAATATTATGGCATATATCTGAATAAAATATATATTTTTAATTATTATTATGAAATAAATTAATGTTCATGGTTTTAAAAAGTGAATAATCAGTTATTATAAACGCCTCAATATTCCATTAAAATTTTTCAATTAGGATTTTATCATGATTTTCCCGGCTTTATGATGCTATCTTGATGCAAATTAGTGAGCAAAATTGCTTTGGTATTGTTTAGTTTGTGAGTTTTGGTGGTTTGGTTTTACGTTGTTAGTGTGTTATTTTTGGATTCTGGTGTTTTCAAGTGTTGATGTTATTTCATTTGCTCTTTCCAAAAGTGTTGGTGCTTTATTTTGCCTATCCTTGCATTTATAAGATTTAGTTTGTTCTTCAGTTCAGTTCAGTTCAGAATTTCTTGTGGTGTCAAATGCATAAATGTTATAACACGATTCTATATTTAGTTTGAGCCGCATTGAAAATTATTGTAAAATAGCCCATAAATACAGTACGTTGACATGTGAACACAAAAGTTCAATTCAGTCTTTCTTTAGCAAGTTGCAACAAGTTTTCACTTTCATCCATGTCACAGTCACTCCCATGTGTAAATATCATGATGTATTCCTTACCACTGCTAGCTGTGTAAATATTAGCAAAGTCTAATGTACATGTATTGGAGTCTTTCCTAATGTTTCTTCTATGTGTTTGCTGCTTTATTGCATATGACATTATTTAGCTTGTGTTGTTTAGTTTAGCACAAACAAGATGGATTGTGAGATGTTTTTTGTGCGATCCGTTCTTATTTATTTAGTCTGACATCGTATTGTTTTGGTTATCGTTAGTTTGACAGTTACTTTACCTGATGTTTCGGTGTTGTTTACATGATTGCTGTTGACCGCAGTTAAGTTTGTGTCATTGCTTAATTTTGCATATAATATCGTTTTGTGCGGCATTTAGTTTGGCCATTTGTGATATAGTTTCCTCAGATTGCGTAATGTGTAGTTTGACGCAGTAGACCAGACACCCCTGAGGGTTATTGTTGCTGACGCTCTGCACTCAAAAGAGAAGTACAACACACACACACACACACACACACACACACACACACACACACACACA
>CAIGQW010056824.1:1788699-1812994 GCA_903798125.1 Danio choprae
GCCTTGGTAAAGCCAATATGTCTATGTTTAGAAGTTTATAAGGCATCTATTAGACCAGTGTTTCCCAACCCTGTTCCTGACAGTACACATTTTCAACCTCTTCCTAATCAAACACACCTGAAACAACTCATCAGAACATTAGAAGAGGCTTGAAAAACCTGAAATGAATGGGTCAGATAAGGGAGACATCCAAAATATGTACTGTTGGTGTACCTCCAGGAACAGGGTTGGGAAACACTGTATTAGACTCAAAAAATGCTTGCTGGGCTTGGTGTGTTTGAGCGCTTGATTCATATTTGAAATGTTTGTCATTATCATTGTGAATTAATATTTCTGTGCATTACAGAACAGCATTACAAATAATATTTATTTTTCAGTCTTGAACCATTTTCTCCCTTCATATACTTTAGTATTTCAATGAATACCATAAACATGCGATTAGTCGACTGAAGAACAACTTTTAGGAAAATATGTAGTAAGATGTAGGACTAGAAAGCTCTATTTGTTTAGTGAGTTTGTGTTTATTTACACTAAAAAAATACCAAAATGCCAATTCTGGGTGTAATAGGGACTAACCCAAGTCCCTGGGTTAATTTTTGGAATTAAAGTAACAGGACCAAATTAAAGTGGTACATTTCAGAATAATGGTCCATTAGTTAATGTTAGTTAATGTATTTACTAGCATTAACTTGGTATGGATAATATTGCAAAGCAGTAATTAATCATAGTTCAACATCAACTAATGCATTATTCAAATCTAAAATTGTGCTTTTTTTATGTGAATTAACATGAACTAACAATATTTATCTAAAATAATGTTAACAAAGATGAATAAATACTGTGAAAAATATATTGCTAATTGTTTGTTCATGTTATTAAATGCATTAACTAATGGAGCATTATTTTAAAGTGTTCTCCACAATCTGGCAAAAAAAAAAAAAGTTGGTTGGTTGTACTGTTTGGTTTTTTCATAATTTGAAGTCAAGATCTTATTTCATGTTTTGTTTCATGTGTGTGCGTTTTTGTTCCTCAGGATGGACTGGTTAAATCTGACATGGAGAAGTTGACGTTTTATGCGGTTTCGGCACCTGAGAAGCTGGACCGTATCGGAGCATACCTGGCCGAGCGGCTCACCAGAGATGTGGTACGACATCGCTATGGGTAAGACTCAAATTTCAGTACAAAAACATTTGAATTGCTTGCGAGCTGATTCAGCTTTGTTTTTTAAATTAAATGTTATAATATTTAAATTGTAATAATATTTCTATTTAATACTGTTTTTTTGGCCATTAGTTTAAACTATTTTCTTTTCTTACACTTTTATTTAAACTCATGCTTGGCAAGTGTTCATTTTGGACTCTTGTTTCTCATCTGTGTGTTTGTGTCTGTGTCGTTGTGTATGTGAACAGGTATGTGGTTATAGCGATGGAAGCTTTGGATCAGTTGTTGATGGCCTGTCATTCCCAGAGTATCAAGCCATTTGTGGAGAGCTTCTTACACATGGTAGCCAAACTGCTGGAGTCCCGAGAACCAGATTTACAAGTGCTAGGCACCAACTCAGTAAGTCTGTGTGTGTGTGAATGAGCAAACCTAATCTCAGCAGGAGATTCAGGTGGAAGATGAAAAATCACTGCTATTCTGCCATTTTTTGCTATGGTGCTTTTTCCCTTTTATTCTCTCTTTCAATCTCTTGCTCTGCCCCTTTCTTTCTCTGCTTTCTCAATTTTCCGCTGTATTATTCCTCCACTGGCTTTTTCATATCTGTTCCTAGTGGATCTGAAGTGTTTCATTGTGAAAATCCAGCAGCATTGAATTGTTTGGGTGTTTTGAACATTGTATCATCTATCGAATCACAAAGCTATGTTTCTTAGTAGTGTGAGCTAATATTTAATGTCCTTGCAAAATTCGGAAAACATGAAAATATAAGTGCCCATATGACTGTGTGATAAATTTATTGTCTGCGATGTATTTCAATCATTTCAAATGTAGTAAATCACTCATTAAGACAGGGACTTGTCGCCACCTACTAGTAGTTTTAGTGTCATATATTTGTATGTATTACAGGCTCTAATCTCAGCCCGTGCTCATTGGAAATATGTATCTCAGCCTACATTTTTGTAAAATGTAAACATTTTTGCTCTAGCTATGTTTTGCTGCACAATTCAGATGACAAATTCACTAGAGGGCGCTGTCTACATGCAAATGTAAAATACATTACTTGGGGCTTGTTTTGCTGTATGTTTTAGATGAGAAGGCGGAGCTTGTCGTACACATCACTCAGTGAACCACTGACCTGAAACTTTCCCTTATCCCAATTAATAATAATGTTTTAAAAAATATATATTTTCAAATGCACATATAAGATTAGAGCCTGAAAGTTCACTGCGATCACATAGTTTTAGCTTGACTTTACATTGCTTTTATTTTTTTGTGGAACGAGTGCTCTGCATCACAAACACAACAATTTACCGGGTGAACTACCGAGCAAACTGACCACACCAGTGAAGTTGTCCATATGGAGATAGATAGGAAATTCCTCATCGTCAATGGTCACGCTTTAAATAAGTGACAAGAGGAGTGGGATACATGTAAGAATGATAAATTGTTTGAAATACAGCCTGAAATTTCAAATAGATTTTTAATGCATTGCAAGACCAGATTTGGTCAAGGGATTTTTAGCAGATGTCGTATTGGACATGCAAGACTAACCCATGGTTTTTTGCTTAAAGATGAAGACCCCACTCAATGTTTGTTCTGCTAAATTTAAGTTACTGTAAAGCACATTCTATTGGACTGTCTTGCTTTTAATGACTGCAGAAGGGTTTTTTATTGAATTAACTCACTTAAGGAGAAATTCAGCAAAGTGTCACCAGGAAAAATTATAGATTTTTATTTTCAGATATTAACATTAAAAATGTCTAATGTATGTGTTCATTTGTTTGTGGTTTTTAGGTGTATATTTATTAATGAAATGTTTTTGCAATGAAAATAGCCGCTAACATGGCATTAAATAAAAATATATGATGATGGAGATAGATATATAAGACAAACGTATCTGTTTACAAATCATATACATTGTACAAGTTGTTTTGGGGTATTTATTTGGTGTTGCACAAATAACTGCATAAGAAGAACCCTTAATTTGATGAATAATAAGTCTCTGTAAAAATGATTACTGTAAAAATGAACAAATGATGTTGGTGTCATACTGCCCCATAGCATTCCTTTTATTTAGAAACTGCTGTCATTTTTGCAGCTTCACAAAAATGTAGGCTGAAGCACGTATTTCCGGTGAGCCTGTGTTGCCTGAAAAACACAAAAACACTCAGCAAAATATCTTTTAATTATTGTACTCAAAAAAAATTCCAATATCCTTTTGTATTTAGAAACTTTTAAAACCAAATCCAGTCAAATGAAGGTCGGTTGCAGTGGGAAAAGGTAATGTAAATGAACATGTAAAATGGTTTTAGTGGACTTTAGTGAAATCAAACATTACAAATGTCAAATATGGACCCTTGATTAAATCAGGCAAATATTCACAGACATGCACATGAACATGCTGTATTGCTTGTCTAATGAGATATAACACTTCTCTGGCTGATAGCAGCAACTTCCTCTACACATCACAAGAAGGGAATATCGCCTTGGCACCTTTGCGTGGGAGTGTTTTTGAATCTGGTATTGTGTGAGACAGGAAGAAATTTTGGGTGTGGTTGTTTGTTTTTATGACATAATCATTCTGAGTTAGATTTTTTCCCTCTGTTTTTTTTGTAGTTTGTGAAGTTTGCGAATATTGAGGAGGATACGCCATCTTACCATCGCAGATATGACTTTTTCGTCTCTCAGTTCAGTGCCATGTGTCATTCTACACATGAGGACCCCGAGACCCGCAGCAGGTGTGTGTGTGCGTTAGTGTCTGTTCTATACAGTTGATAAATGAAAATTTGTATATTTGTCTTTAGGTATTGTATATAATGCATATGCACATATTCAGCACAAAGGCTGTTTCAAATAAATGCTATTCGTTTTAACATTGACTAATTCAAGCTACTGTCAAATGTGCATTTGATAGAGACTAATCTAATAATATATTTTAACATTGCACAAGCAGCAATGCTAAATAAGGATCTAATGTCAACATCTGTAGAACTTAGATTTACTGAAATCTACTATTTAATGCACATCATATTATTCATACTTTTTTTTTTTTTTTACTCCCTCAAATGCAGTGATTTTACGTTATATAAATTGTCTGTTTGACCAATTGATCATTTAATAAGGAAAGAAAACCTATAGATTATTTTCTATCACCAAATCTGGCCATGCACAGCTTCTGATGTTAGTTCTGAGAAATGAGTTTCCAGATGCCATTTGTTTAAACTAACACGGTCAAATTCACATGATTAGAATGAGACTTCAACTCTTTCTTTGTCACACCATTTTTTTAAAGTTGCCAGCCACCGCTAGCATTTTTAATGATTCTCACCTAAATTTGACAGATCTCAGAATATTTTCTACTAGTAATTTATGATACACACACACACACACACACACACACACACACACACACACACTACCTGACAAAGGCCTTGTCGTCGATCCCAGTTGTTAAGGCAACAAATGATAACTTGACTTCTAGTAGATCATTTGGAAAAGTGGCAGTAGGTAGATTTTCAGATGAATCATCTGTTGAACTGCATCCCAATCATCACAAATACTGCAGAAGACCTACTGGAACCCACATGGACCCAAGATTCTCACAGAAATCAGTCAAGTTTGGTGAAGGAAAAATCATGGTTTGGGGTTACATGCAGTATGGGGGCGTGCGAGAGATCTGCAGAGTGGATGGCAACACCAACAGCCTGAGGTATCAAGACATTTGTGCTGCTCATTACATTACAAACCACAGGAGAGGGCAATATCTTCAACAGGATAGCACTTCTTCTCATACTTCAGCCTCCACATCAAAGTTCCTGAAAGCAAAGAAGGTCAAGGTCCTTCAGGATTGACCAGCCCAGTCACCAGACATGAACATTATTGAGCATGTTTCTGTGACAAGACTTTCTTGTCAAGTGACAAGACTTTTGTCTAAGCAAAGTCAGACCTTACTGTCCTAATTAAATCATTAAAAATCAAGGCATGATCATATTTTATTGTGGTAAAATAAGCGTAATCTAGAGGCCTTTGCCTTTCATAAAAGCCACTTCTGACACCAGATAATACTTGAAGTCAAGTTATTATTTGTTATTCCTAAAACATCTTAAAAAAGGAAAAAGATGACAAGACTTTTGTCAGATAGTGTATATTATATCAAAATAAAGAACCAAGCCTTTGCTTTTAAACCAAAAAAAGTGTTCTATCTTCATGTTTTTACCAGTTGGATGCAGGTATAGTTTTCACCAAAAATGCAACATTATTGACAAAAAAACTGAGAAAATGCATTTTTTGTAAAATTGTGTATTTTCAACATATATAGCATATAATACACTCACATACACACACAACTTAATCCAGATCGATGGGGGTGGAGAATTTCGCTGTAGCGTGCCCTGATAAAAAAGGCAATAAGATAAATGAAAGCTGTCTAACTCTTCATTTTTACATGCGATCTGATCTACACTTTCTCTGGTCATCTTCTATTTCACTCCCAGGAGATCCAGAAGTCCCGTAACTCACTCAGGACATGTGCTAGTACTTTCCTTACAATAATTCACCTAAAACATAGGTTGTTTTTTCCTTAATTGACGAGATATCTCGTGTCAGTGGCAGAGATAGAGTTCATTTCCAAACACTTTTGGGACCAATACATGTTGGCTCTGGCAGTGGTGATCTAATGAGTGTGATATTTAGTGTTTGTTTATTTAGCGTGTTGAACTTGTTCCTGCCGCAGGATCCGTGTAGCAGGCATTAAGGGTCTCCAGGGTGTTGTCAGAAAGACTGTGAATGATGAACTCCAGGCCATCATCTGGGAGCCTCAGCACATGGATAAACTCATCCCATCCATGCTGTTCAACATGCAAGATAATGAGGACTCGGAGAGGTACAAATTCACACGCACACACATGCACTCTCCAGTAAGTGCAATCATTTAATTTCTCCTTCTCAAGGTGATATTTCCAGTTCAATTTGTGCTTTATGTTTTTAGTTCTGTACTGTGCGCTGAATAATGCCGCCAAAAACAAAGAGCCAGGGAGGAGGAGAGATTTTTCTTGATAAGAAGGCCACACGTAGAGGGCAATCAAGGATATCTGATTCCTTTAAGAATGTGTGTGTGTGTGTGTGTGTGTGTGTGTGTTTGCGCGAGAATAAAATGTGCGTCTCAGATAAGGGCTCCTGTGTGCACAGAATATTTAAGTTTAATTGCCTGTTTGTGTTTTTGAGTAGGGAAACATCAATGGTTGCTCTCTGCTCTATAATCAGGAGCTGAAACTCGATCAGGTGCATCGATCAGTGATTAAGGTTGCGAACACAAAGATTGACTGACGTGTGGAATGACACCTGATCTGCTGATGTCACTGCGGACACTCGTCTGAAAAGGGATCTCTTGAAATATACGAGAACAGCGTTATTTTAGGATTTGTTTGTTTGTTTGTTTGTTTGTTTTAATGATTTATTAGCCATTTTATGCAAGCATGCATTTATTAGGGATACCACAGGTCATGTGATTTCTGGAATATCATGGAATTTTAAAAGGTCTATTCCAGACATGGAAAGTCAGGGAGTCGTGGAATGTATTTTTGTTTGAAATTTTTCTCCTCATTTATCGAAATGTAATTTTTCTATGCCATGTTTCTGTTATTTTCTTAGTTCTTCATTACTTTGTCAACATCTTTGTAATCCTGGTCTCTGTAATTTATAACTTTGAGAGAAACAGCGAAGTGAAAGTGTTTACTTTTGAACTATATAAAGCCTACTGCTACATATTTAATAGATGAATGACTCAAAACGATCAAAATAGAAGTTAAAATCTGTTTAGCAATAGCATTAAAAAACTCTTGTTAAAATGTCATCTTTTATGGAGCAATACAACAAACGTAGCTCAGAAATTGGTTTTGGCTGAGGTGTGTTGTGAAAATGTCACATGACTCATCTAAAGCGGGTCACACACATGAGGAGAAGAATATACACGGATATAATGTTATTTAATATTAAAAAAATGCAAATTGATGCAGAATGGATTTGACCAGTGTCCTGCCTAGCCCAAACCCACAGGAAACATGCAGCCATTGTAAACAAAACAAAAAAGCAAGTTTATCTTAATTTTTGCCCCGTTTGCTTTATTTGGCATTAATTTTAGGGATCACAGAATTATAGAGGGATTGCTTAACACTGCGTAATATTTTTTTTCATTATAGGTCATTGAAATTCAGCCTTTTAGGCAATAAAAGTCAGGGAAAATTCTGGGTATTTCAAATTTTGCTTAGAGTGGGAACCCTGATTTATGATGAAAAGTATAGTAATTGCTTAATCTACTATACGATATAAAGGGTCCCGTACATAGTATGCAAATTTTCTGAATGCAACCAGACCTATAAAATGTGAGTTTAGAACTTAGTCAGAGTCTCTTTAAAGCAAGTAAGTCACTTGCTGTTCGGGTTGTACAATATAACTTTTCAGCATCGATATTGCAATGTGCGCATAGGCAATAGTCATAATTACAGGATGTTAAATGTTGAATTGCGATATTGAATAGTTGACCAAGAACCACAGTTCAGGAAACATGAAATTTGTGTGGTCACTCCACTCTGCACTGTTTAACCATAATGGAGTGAAATCATTTGCATGCGTTTTTAAGATCTGTGACTTTATAGGCATTTCAAGGGAGTTTAAAGCACTCCTGGATAAGAAATTATAACACTTGTTACTTTAAAAAAAAGATGAATTTGTTTCAGCAATGAAAACTATGCAATGTTTTTTTTTTTTACATTTCATTATTCAATTTCTATACATGAATGACGTTTTACTCCCCAGAAAACCATAAAGTACTGTTTATTTCACTTTATCTTTGCTCTATTGTATTTGATCTCTGCTTGTAATTTGTGGATTATATTTTCTGCACGATTCACTCTCCTAAAATTACTCCATTGGATCTAAAATTATGAATTCTTTCCAAATAGAGCTATTCAAGTCACCTATTTAAATGACTTTACCAATATAAAAAAAAAAAATCACAATATTACATAAAAAAAAAATGTAATCGAATTAAAAACAAAATATTGCAATTTTTTCCAATATCGTACAGCCCTACTTGGGTCATCTTTGAATCCACTCTTGAGCAAGCATCAAATTCTCCAAAACTGATTGCCAAGCTTATATTTAAAGCTCATATTTGGAATCACAGATTAAATTTAACAACATCTGTGTTTTAAATTGTTTCTAAATGTTCGACTCAAACAAAATACATGTATTATATAGGTGTCAAGTGCGCAATATGCTAGTATTCCTTTACAAAACATAGCCACTGTTTGTTGCTGTGTTGCTTTAATTTATAGCTCTCTGAACAGGATGTACTGTGTACGTGTGTGTGTGTGCATAGTTGTGTGGTTATTTCAGCTTGTCAAGGTCGTCAGCTCCTGTTAATTGCTTTCCATGGACTGTCGGTGAGCCGAAGGGACAAAGATTGTGTGTGTGTGTGTGTGTGTTTGTGTGTGTGTGTGTGTGTGTGTGTGTGTGTCTGACACAGATATAGTGGTGATTTGTTTGTTTGTTTTCCTTGCAGATCTTAATGCATCATTTAATACACCTGAGTGTTTGACATGAGAATGCAGAGCGTGAAACATACTGTAAATCACAGCGTTAACATGAGCTCTTGTGTGTGTTTTATCTGTTTCTCAGGGCTGGAGAGGAGAATCCGGCTTCGTTGGCGGAGAGCTGCTTTCGAGAGTTGCTGGGTCGCGCTGCTTATGGCAACATGAACAATGCAGTGCGTCCTGTATTGGTGTAAGTACGGTTTCCATGGCTTCCGTGCGCTGTAGGCACTTTCATGCGCCTCCATTGATCGAATTGTCACTATGGCAAAAGCAGCGGGTCACTCACTATTCATTAATTATAGTAAAAGGAACGAGCCTTGACTTTAAGTTGAGATTATTAGTCTCACTGGGCTTGTTGCCATGTTAACATCATTATATTATGATCAGGGTGCCATGACTTTAGAATCTGCACTTACGTTTAAAGCGCGCACACATCTAGACGAGGAGTTTTTTTGTGATGTTGCTAAAGCAGTTTATTTTTGTAACTTCCTTTTTTGTTGCTATGGGAACTCCATATATAAGAGGATTTGACTTGGATAGACTTGGTAAACTATCAATTTAATTTGTTGAGTGAAACAAAAACTTTCGTTAAGAATGAGTTGTGATTTATGTGTAAGAAATTAAATTTTATGGTTCTTTTTAAATTTGGAAGCATATTTAGAGCACAGAATCTGTCACATGCCATGGTTTACTGCCTTAAACTGCTGTTATGATAACATGAATATTAAATTACATCATCAGTGTATTGGAATTGAATCTGCCGCATCATGACTTGATGCATAGTTCACTTTTAAATGTGAGCTTTTATGTTTCACGTCTTAACTTCTAGAACTGCTTCACTGTGGCGAATTCCTGCATATTAGCATTCAGGTACAAAAATTCACAAAAATATTGACACTGTGCCATTTTAAATCTGTGATACTCCTTGTAATCCTGTAGAGAGAAGACACACACACACACACACACACA
The DNA here is from genome assembly GCA_903798125.1 of Danio choprae. NCBI lineage: Eukaryota > Metazoa > Chordata > Actinopteri > Cypriniformes > Danionidae > Danio > Danio choprae. The sequence continues at coordinate 1,798,419 of CAIGQW010056824.1, forward strand.
CACACACACACACACACACACACACACACACACACACACGCTATGTATGTGTGGCCACTTCAGCTTTTCAAGGATGTCAGCTTCCATTAATCTCTTTGCAGGGCTGACCGTGAGCAGAGATTGCAAGAGAAAATTGAAAGCAGCCAATACCTTGATCGCATCTTCAAAATGTCTCTTTATATTCGCTCACAGATCAGGTGTTGTACGAGTCTTAGGATGATGATACTCAACTCTATATTTCCGCTAGGCACAACGAAACATGCCAATTCGCAAAACTCACTAAATGCAAAGTTAAAGGGATAGTTCACCAAAAATGAAAATGACCTCATCGTGTATTCTCCCTCGTGCGAGTTTAAACCTTTAAGAGTTTATTTTTTTTCTGTTTAACACAAAAGAAGATATTTTGAAGTCAATTCAAAAGGGGGGAAGTCAATTGGTGCCAGTTATTAGCATTTTTTTTGTGTTCAACCAATGAAAGAAACTCTAATGTGACCCAGGACCACAGGTGTTGCATATATATATATTTTTAGCAAGAACCAAAAATACATTGTATTGGTTTAAAATGATTGCTTTTTTTTTAAATCATAAAAAAATTATTTAAGGAAAGATAGTGTTTTATAAAGGCATTTTGTAAGTTTCTTACTGTAAATATCAAAACTCAATTTCTGATTAGTAATCTGCATTGCTAAGCAGTTAATTTGAACAATTTTAAAAGGGTGATTTTCTCAGTATTTGGATTTCTTTTAAACCCTCAAATAACAGATTTGCAAATAGTTGTATCTCTGCTTAATATTGTCCTGTATCATAATAAGCCATTCACTAATGTTAAGCTTTTTTTTTATTCATATAATGCATACGTTTAAACTTTCACAAAATTACACTATGACTGGTTTTATGGTCCATGGTCATAAATAGGATTTGTGCAACTGAATGTTGAGTAAATGATGACAGAATTTTCATTTTTGAGTGAACTATCCCTTTGATGTAAAAATTGGATATCTATTAACCTCTTGGATATCTAGTAACCTCACCATTCACTACTTTTCATTGTGCAGAATTCACCCACTTGATAAGATAGAAGCCCCCTACAAGAAGAATTCAAATGGATCCCACTCATTGACCATACTTTTGCTTTTATTTTTCAGTCTTCTGATGCAATGATCAATAAGCAAAAATACGAACATCGTAGTTAGAGCATGAATAAAGTATCACGTAGACAAAACATTTAAGTAAAAATGTAAAACAAATAGTTAAAGCCGTATATACTTTTATATTCTTGACACTGTTTTAAAGGAATGAAATTGAATAATGAATTATTTCATTATTTAAACATTTACCATTGATAGCTTTTAATCTGAATATAGAAAAAAATAGACCTAATTTCCAAATCAATTCATAACTGTGTGGCTGCACCAAATACATACAAACAATGACAACCAAACCAATTATGTTCAAATAAAATTGATACAACACAATCTAGACCTCTATTACAAAAAAAAGAGATAATATTAAAGCTTACCAGCTGCTTCTTCACTTATGTTGTAGTGAGCTTAGCTCTACACAAGAGGAATTCAAGCAAGCGACTGCTGCTCTACTCTGTTAGCAACTGCTACTCTAAATTGAGTCTGTTCTGGTCTGCTAATTAGCTGATCAACTCCACCTGGCACTCTCTCACTGGTGGACTGAAGTGCACTCTATAGCTAGTACACTCTAGTTAGGAAGGGTGGAGAAAATACAATCACCAGTTTGCCACAGCATGCACTGTATAAATATCTGTTAATTAACAGTTTCCGTGTTTTGTGATTCACAAGTGTTTTCTGTTTATTCACGGTTGTGAATTGCATTATGGGACGTTGATCTCTGCTCTGTGGACTTTTGATGTTGAAAATTCAACTCTACAGTTTAACAAAGTGACTTTTATTGACATTTTAGTAGTTTGAAATAATATAATGTATAAAAAAATAATATAGAGAGAAACAACTCTGTGAAATAACGTAATATAAATCGAGAGTACATTTTCTAAGGTATTTGTACTGTAATATACAACACCAACCCAGACAATATATCACGTATGTTAACAAAAGTCACCTTTTCAAATATTTCAAGGTTAAAAGTTGTTGAAAGAGTCGGCGCAATATCCTAGTGGTTAGCGCGCTGACATTTGATGCAGTAGCACTTCAGGGCGACCCGAGTTCGAATCCCGGCTCAAGGACATTTCCCGTTCCTACCCCCTCTCTCTCTCCCACTTCGCTTCCTGTCTGAAATACTGTCCTATCCACTTAAAAAAGGCTAAAAATAAATCTTTAAAAAAATTTTAAAAAAGAAGGTTGTTGGAGGAAAGCTCAAGGTCCCATAATGCAATTCAAAAACATAAACTGAAAATAAAAAACATTAATCACAAAATACGAAAAGCTGCTAATTTACGGATATTTCTTTACATTGTACATTCATAAAAAAGGTTTTCTTATTGGCGTTACCTAGTGCAAATATGTCGAATTCTGACTAACCCTGAATGATTGATATGTTAAATTCTTATCGTCAATCAAGAAAGGGTGCATTATTTGATAGAAGTTCATCATTTGAAGGCTGCATCTTGAATATTAGGACCTCCATCGGTTAATGTTTCTCAAATATGTGACGAGTACGTTGACTGTGCATTGCTAAAAATGAAACTAAATTAATGAGCAATTTGAGTGATTCTGATTATTTTTACTTCGTTTGGCCAAGTTTAAAATGTATTTTTAGAAAGACATGTATGTACACACTAATATGTAGGTCATACTATATAATACATACATTGTATACACTGTAAAAATATTTGTTAATTAACAGCTTTGTATTTTGTGATTCACAAGTGTTTTCTGTTTATTCACGGTTGTGAATTGCATTATGGGACGTTGATCTCTGCTCTGTCGACTTTTGATGTGAAAAATTCAGCTCTACAGTTTAACAAAGTGACTTTTATTGACATTTTAGTAGTTTGAAATAATATAATGTATAAGAAATAATATATAAAGAAATAAGTCTGTAAAATAACAGAAAATGTACTGGCAGTTTATTACAATGTATTTGTATCGTAATAAACAGCACCAAGCCAGACAATATATCACTTTAAACTATTAAAAATGTTAATAAAAGTCACTTTTTCAAACTGTTCAAGGTAAAAAAAGGTTGTTGGAAGAAAGCTCAAGGTCCCATAATGCAATTCAGAATCATGAATAAACTGGAAAAAATAAATACATGAATCACAGAATATGGAAAAGTGCTAACTTATGGATATTTTTAGTGTAGGTCATGTTATATAAACATTTATTGCTCGTCTTTGTTGAATAAAATATAGAAAATTGAAAAAAAAAATGCATAATAAACTGCAATTTCAGTATTGGTCAAAAATATTGTGTGTGGATTATTTAAAAAATAATTCCCTGCTAACATCTATACCAAAAATTTGGATCTATGTAAAACTTTAATTGAACTAAATTAATAATAACCGAGGACGTAGTCAAGACAGAAAATCTGTCAGTCAAGAACATGATGTGTATTAATTGTTGGCAGTCATTCTGACTGCATTCACATTTCAGGCAATTGTGGACCATATAAACATTTTTTGGTAGTACTAATACTCGCAGCATTTGAGCCACATAGAGATGAACGGATGTTTTGAGCGTAGCGTTAGCCTGTGAGCTCAGGTGTCCAGACGCTGTCAGCTGCTCGTCTGCTTCCTCTCATGCTGTGGGCGAGATGAGATTCATTCATTCCAGTCGACACAAACATCCTGCAGAAAACGCAAGCGGTGCCCAGATGGCTCTGTTTGGAGCTGAAGGAATTGTTGTGATCTGAATCCAGCTGTTCTGAGCTTGATTTATTTGTTAAATGGGTTACAGATGCAAATGTGTGTCTCTGTTTGCATACAGTGATTCTGCAGCCTGGTGCCCTACCGGCCATGTCGACACCTGATATTGCCAGTCATATGGGAGTTAGTGTACATTTGAAGGGATTTCATAATTTTGCCATCAGTGAGATTGTTGAGATATATGTATGCATATCTTGGAAAATTAAAGGCAGGGGCTTGATCAAGCCAAACTAAAAAAAAAACTAAAAAACGGCACACTGCCACTTTAGCTCTCAAAAGACAAATTTAATTGGACAACAGACCTGATTAAGACCTTGTAGGTTGAAACGTTTTCATTTGAGAGCTAAAGTAGTAGTGTGCCAATTTTTTATTTATTTATTTTTTTTTTATTATGAAATAATTGCCATAATAGTTGAGTACATGTGTGGGGGGAGGACTAATGCCTTAAGTATTAGTTAAATGTAGCCTGATCCTCTTCAGTTTCCTCTGTAATCTTCATTTATTTCCTAAATAATTTATCTCATTAATATATATATATATATATATATATTTTAGAGAGAGAGAGAGAGAGAGAGAGAGAGAGAGAGAGGACAAACCAGTTTTTGAATCTGTATTACATATGTAGACAATACTCAGTACAGTATTGATTAATATCAAGCAGCTGGATGTTACTTAGCAGTATAACATATTGAAGCACAACTATATTATAAAAGAACAGATGTCCAGACAAAGAAAAGAAACCAGACAATTATACAGCTATAATGACCAGTATTTCCTGACCAGTTACTTGTATTCTATCGTTCTGAACATTTCTTAACTACAGTAAGATCTCTGTTGCCCTCCTCTCGTGGCTTGAATATCTCATCATATTAGAGCTGTTTTTCCTCCATTAGCATTAATGTTCTCCTGATTTATGCGGTGCACATTCACGCAAGTCTAGAGGATCACTGAAGTCAATTCCAGCATATTTCATATGCAAGAGCAGTGGTCTAATGATGACGCTTTCATTATGACGTAGAACCTGATGCAGTAAAACCACAAAAAAAAGCTTAATGAAGCAAATAGTATATTTTTAATGTGTATTATTAGGATTCGTTTATTAATCTAAAGTTTGACATAAAGATTTTTGTAAATCCTTACAGTGCTCAGCATAAATGATTACACCCCATTTTGAAAATACTTTTTTTGTCAATTTCTCAGTGAATACAGATAATAAGTTTTGGTGCATTTGAACAAAACATATTTATTAATAGATATATTCATTAAAATAATAGTTTGGTCACCAAACAATTTTGGAAATAAAAAGACAATACATTTAAATTCAAATGAAATATAAAAAAAATTGCATTCTATTTTTAGTTTCTCTTGAATTTTCCTATTTTATACACAAAAAATGTTCCCTAATTTATCAATTTGAGTGTGCAAATATTTGGACCTTTATCATGAATTACTTTTTTTTAGATTAGCTCCCGATTTGGCATTAGTACTGACTAATAATGCATATGCACAAAAAATATAATATTGTGTAAATATCATGAAATATACTGTATGTGTAAATATCATGAAAATATACTGTATGTTTTTATGTAAACTTAAAATGACATATAAAGTTAATTTGATTCAACTTAAATATTGTGAGGCCACCACCGTTTTTTTGTGCGTGTGTACAAATAGTGGACAAAATATAGAGAATAATCTTTGCGAATTACATATGAGTCCAGTATAAATTAAGGATTACATGCTAAAAAGCCATTTTGTCCAATCAAACTAGACCATATACACTCATAAAATCATACGTAACAAGTTAAAGAATAAAAAGTCAGTATGTCTATGTTTCGCCGTGGCTCAAGGTGAAACTTCAGATTCAGCCCTGTAGATGAGCTGCTTTGACTTTGCGTTGCGTAAATGAGCAGCTCTTGGTTTGACTGCTCGGACCTGGTCTCTATCTGCAGCTTATTAGCACACAATTCAGACACTTGCAAGCGTGTGTGTGTGTGTGTGTGTGTGTGCGCGTGTGTGTGTGCGCGTGTGTGTGTGTGCGCGCGTGTGTGTGCGCGCGTGTGTGTGCGCGCGTGTGTGTGCGCGCGTGTGTGTGCGCGCGTGTGTGCGCGCGTGTGTGTGTGTGCGTGTGCGTGCGTGCTCATTAATAAGACTGTTTTGACTCATCTCAGTCATTGGCCAATTAGTGCTGAGTGAGACGTCTGTAAAAAGAGAATATGAAAGCGCCCGAGGGGCTCTCGAAAACGTCCCTTTCTCTATTAGACTCCCTCACCTTCTCCATCTCTCATGTCTGACTCTTCCTCTCGCTTTCTGTCCTGATGAAACCGCTCGCCGTTTGCTCTGGATTGATTGAGGCAAAGCACTGCAGGTGAACTGTGTAAAAAAATTAACTAATAGTTATCGTCATACTTTTCTGGTTGAATTTCAACATTTTCTAAAGTCTTATAAACTGATATGTTTAAATATGCAAATGGGACATTATTTCATTAAATATGCGCTAATTTGCTTGCTTTTCATAGGAAGTCACGTTCAAAATTCTTTAAAAGAAAATTTTTTTTCAGCATTTCTTTTATGACTTTATAATTCACCCTGAGAAACAGATTAGTTTACTCTTTAAAAAAAGTGACTTAATATTTATAGTTATGTTCATAGCAGGGCTGCACAATATATTGATTCAGCTTTAATATCGCAACGTTATCATTGACAAAAGTCACACTCCAGGATATGTAATGGTGAGTCTGGGTTATAATTTATCATTTGCATGAGTTTTTGAGGCCTATGATTGTATGAGGATTTTAAAAACATTCAGGCACAAGAAATTGTACCATTTGTAACTTTAATAACTATTAATTTTATTGAATTGAATGCAAATAGGAAGGGATGCACATGCGTTATGTCACGCTCACTTTTTCCAGGTGCCGTGAATTGAAAAAATCAAAACATTTCAGAATGCCACGAGTGAACCACGAGTCATGTGACAGCAAGCAACCAGGCAGCTTCACACTTTGTATGGAATTACACAGTAATAAAATTAGACTAATTACCTTAGATTAACGATTTAACAAATCCAGATACAGATCCGCTCTCAGTGATGATCATAACATCACATAGCCTATCCGCCTCACAATCAACCTGACTTCAGTGCACCTGTTCAGCCCAACACAGGCTAGAATTCTCTCACTGAACATTAAAAATATATAAATAAATGAATGACGGAATAGTTAAATAAATAGAAATTAACTAAGGTGAAGCAATCAAACAAACAACCCTGTAGCATTTATATGAAGTTGATATTGTGATGGTGGTCTTTAAAAGACTTTTTGTGTAAAATAGATTTTTTTTTTTTTTTTTACTTTTTATGAATGTTTATTGAATAGTTTCACATAATGTTGTTTTTTTTGTTTGTTTGTTTTTTTAAACAAATGAACTGTATTGCTCTGGCCCTCTATGAGTCTAATGTGGCCTCTTGGAAAAATTAATTGCCCACCCCTGCTTTAGAATGTAAACTTAAGTACTTTAAACCATGCAAACTGGAAATTCAGTATTTTCCCAGACTTGCTGCTGCTTCCCTTCAAGTTGAATTGTAGTCCATTTAAGAAGAATCTTTGGGTATAACATGCCACGGTTTATTTATTTTTTTTTTCAGATGAAGATTTTTCTTTTTACATCTCTTTTTAATACACACTGAAAAAAAGCAATTAGTTCCTTAAAAAAGTGACTTCATTTTATAATTGTGTACATATTTTATTTACTAAGGAAACATGTTTATTCACTTTTTTAAGTGAAGTCAACAAATTGCTTTAAAAGGAATGTTTTTACTCGCTGTTTAAACTGCATTCAGCTAATCACTTTTTACTGTGCAGAAAAACATTGCGAACAGCCAAAAAAAAAAAAATCTTGTTTAATAAAATCAGGCAAACTGTATATGAACAAATTCTGTATCATTTTTAGAATATAGATATGAATAAAACTGTAAAGTGTGGTGTATGTACAGTCAAACCAACATTTCAGCAATTTTCACATCACAGTCCATTCACTATAGTAAAATGTAAACTTAATTTCAGGTTTGCATGGTTTAAAGTATTTGAGTATTTTCCCAGACCTGCTGCTGGTTCACTATAATTTGGATTGTAGTCCATTAAAGAAGAATCTTTGGGTATAACATATTACAGTATTACTTTATTTTGCCATCCTCTCTTACATAAATGAACTATAGTGTCCTGAACCTGCTCATAAAAATAAATACAAAAATTATATCTGGTGTCTGTATAATCTGTCATTTGATTGACTGTAGGTGGAGGTTTATGGCTCAGTGAAAACAGCCTTTAACAATATGCATTGTAACTGAAATCAACAAACACATACTGATACAGTTCGACAAAACAAACACTTAAAATTTCATTTGATAATTTTCCTTTACATGAGACTGAAAAACACCATCTCAAAATTAAATGGTGCATAAAAAAAAGCTGTTTTTGCTAGCAGTGTCTCGCCCTAAACTCTTCATTTGAGCTTTGAAGTGATTGTTGAGCTCCGGGGCAGAAATCTGTACCTCTGATAAGACACAAAGCTGGTGTTCGGGGAAACAGACAGACAGACAGCGGGAGCTTTTTTTGGGTGGAGGGGGATTTCAGCCAGTCTAAAAATAGCTCTCATCGGATGGGGGGTGGGATCAGATTGATGTTACCATGGCGACAGCGGGAAGGGAGAGGATGGTTGGCATTGAGGTTTTTAGAGTTGGATCAGACTGCGGAAAAGAGGAGACGATAAAGGTGTGGAGGTAGGATTGGTGAAGGAATGCTCAAGTTTTCCGCATCACAGCTGCTGTCGGGTGAAAGCTCTGTAACTGTATCGTAACGCATGTCAGAATCGACACCGAACACCTGCCTAAAAATCACAGACTGTGAACATGGTCATCTGTAGACGTGCACAGAAGACTTTAAAGACTCAAACTAGCTTGTGAAGATTTAAGCTAGCATATAACTTGGGAAGCTAGCATATAACTTGCAACGTTTACTGGCTTTTAAAGAATCTTAAAGTCTGCATGAAGCGGAAACTGCAAATGTTTTTTTGTTTTCTTTTTCGAATTGTGACGAAGAGAAATTGAATATTCAATTTTAAACAGTGGGCGTGGCTTGTTTTTTCCACAGCGAGCTGATTGGATGTAGTAAAGTAGGCATTTCATTCAGAAAGATCGGGAAATGGGTTTCAGAAGAGTTGTTAGAACCTAACAGACCCCTCTTCCTCACCATATCTGTCAAAACGGACAGTTGGAGGGTCGTGGTCAAGTATGTTAACCACACCCAATACCTCAAACAGACGTAATCTGAGAATTGAACTGAAACCAAATAGAAAATGCATTTTTAGATTTAAATCTATATTACAAGGGCAAACAATTTTTTCTTAAAGACATACACAGATGAATTGTTCACCGCCAAAACTAGCAATGTAAGCTAACAAAATCATATGGTTTAGTTTTGACTTCATGTGTACTTTAAAGGTCAATTCTGACCTTTTTTCTGAATTACGAATTCTTTTCTCACAATTGTGAGGGCTTTTTGTGGAATGATTTTGAGAGTATAGCAACTAAACTTAAAACGTCTAATAGAGATAATAAATAATAATGTTTTAACTTTTATTCAATGTTTACAGTGCAAATCCAATTAGATCCTCTTGTTTGATAAATAAAAGAAGTCTCTCATCTGCTATATCTACTAAAAGTGAGAGAATATTACTTTACAAACTGTGTTGTAAATAAATCATATAAATGTTTGCATAATATTCAATAATATCATTGAAATTATAAAAACTGAATAAAAGTAGGTTTTTACTCATTTACTTAAGTAAATGCATAGACTCAATGATGAGCAAAAAAGATCTGCGGATTTCTGCGTGTGTAGATTTCGTGTGGGCCTATAGTCATATTTATTTCTCAAACTTTTGCTAAACTTTTCATTAAAAGGTTGCAAGATTTTCAAATTCTGAGAAAAGTCAGAATGGTCAGTAGTTAACTCGCAATATAACAACTCACAATTCTAAAAAACAAAGTAAAACCTTTTATTCTATTGAAGAAAGAAGTTTCTTTACTATTAATGAGTATTAAACTCGAATCTTCTGTGAAATTTGCACATAAGCTGATAAATGTTATTTACATTTTTTTAATAGACTGGAATGTATTATGACTAGAAAATGTTAGTTCTTTTATATTTTGTAAAATATTAGGAAAAGGAGACACATCTACTTGTATCATTTTGGGATATCTGTATTATATAAAAAACATGTTCTCATTCATTCATTTTCATTTCGGCTTAGTCCCTTTATTAATCCGGGGTCCACAGCGGAATGAACCGCCAACTTATCCAGCATATGTTTTACGCAGCGGATGCCTTTCCAGCTGCAACCCATCTCTGGGAAACATCCATACACAGAATTCACACACATACACTACAGACAATTTAGTCTACCCAATTCACCTATACCGCATGTCTTTGGACTTGTGGGGGAAACCGGAGCACCCGGAGGAAACCCACGCCAACACGGGGAGAACATGCAAACTCCACACAGAAATGTCAACTGACCCAGCCGAGGCTCGAACCAGCGACCTTCTTGCTGTGAGGCGAACGTGCTACCCACTGCGCCACCGTGAGGCCCCACATGTTATCATATTTTTTAAAAATATAATATTGCTTCAACATACCCAAACAAAAATTAAGAATTTGTAACATTACAAAATTATGCACCATATATCATTATGAATGACATTTTATGCATGGCTGCTGTCAGTATTTTTTTTTCTTATCCTAATCTTACCTTAATCCTAATACACAGCCTTGTTTTTTTATAGGCATTTAGACAACCATCGTCTGTGGGACCCGAATGACTTTGCAGTTTCCTGTTTCAGGATAATCATGTACTCAATACAGGTAAAAGAACCAGATCCTCAATTCATCTTTGTGTCAGTCCTGTGAGAGCATTAAAGCGTTTAATGATAATAAAGAGTAAATTCACTTTTACAGCATGTATTATGAAATGCGTGTTTCAGGCGCAGCATTCTCACCATGTGATCCAGCAAGTGTTGTCTCACCTTGACACCCACAGTAAGAACACGCCGCGTGTGAGAGCAGGTATCGTTCAGGTGCTGCTCGAGACAGTTGCCATTGCTGCCAAGGGCTCCATCGGTAAGACTGAGAATAATGCATCATGGTTATTATTAGTGCATGTTCTTTTTTGGGGGGATATATTAACTGTTAACATTTTGACAATTCAACTCTGAAACATAATCCATCCTGCATGGCTTGCACTATGGACATAAAAAAGAAAGGTATATTTGTCTCAATAATTAAACTTAATACTAAAACAAACTATTGACACATTTACACAAAAATGCTTGCATAAAAAAAAGTGTAATTTTTTAAAATCAACTTTTACATTGTTTTAGAATAGATATATGCTGTAGATAGATTTTTTTTGTCCTAAATAAAATGGTCAAAATGATATAATATTAATACACAAATTAAAAGTATACTTTTAATTCAGTATTACTTAAGTGCAGTTGCGAGCGAATGCTACACAACACTAATATTAAAATAGATTTTTTTGTACATGGCAAAGCATTTTATTACTGCAAAAATATAAAGAAAAGTTTTATTAGTGTATTTCTCAAAAGTATTGTTTTTTTAAAGAAACACTTTTAGATGGTTCTCACGTTTAAATTCAGTTGATTTTATTTGAAATGTATTTGTAATAATACTTCAAATTAACTTAAATAGTTCTCCTAAGTTTAAATGTAAACTTTTGTTAAATTATTAGGTATAAAAATCCAACCTCGCATACTAGATGGATTGATAAATAATAAGTATAATATTATATAATATAATAAATTAATTGATGTAGTAATCAAAAATATAAATAATTTGATGTCTCTTGATAAATAAAAGTATATATACTTTTTCTCTCTACTTGTCATTATTTTCACCTATTTGTTTTCTCCTATTAAATTTATATGTATTTTTTTCAATTCTTTTCTTTTTATTGCTTGTGTGACAGTCCCTAAAACTACAAACAGATGCCAAAAATAACAAACTACCGCTCAGACTTCCTCTCGTCATCTCATTATCTCTCCTGAAGTTCTTTACTCACTGACTTCACTCCCCTCTCCTTCCTGAAATCTGTTTTCTTTCGCAGGTCATATTGCTCATAATCAAAACAATGCTTACACGTTTCTCAGTTCCGTCTCTTCACCACCCAATCTGTGGTTGGGTATGTTAACAAACCCACAGTCGCCCAACCGAAACCTTCAGCAGTCTCTAACTTAGATGCACAGTACAGTATAGTCAACAAGTGCACTGCCATTAAGTATTGATGGTGTACTGATTCATTAAGAATGTGTATTTATTTAGATGACTGACTGAAGGTTTTGTGGGTTTGCCGTGCTCTGTAGAGTACCTGCAGCGCCCCCTAGCAGTGCTCTTTAGTTCCTGTGTCTACTAGTCATCATGATCTGTTGTATGATTTTTTTTTATTTGATTTTATAAATGGTTAGATCACCTGAAAAAGAAAATTCTGACATTATTTAATCACTCTTGTGTCATTATAAACCTGCTCATCTTTGGAACACATCAAAAGTCTATGGACCCTATTCACAAGACTGTTATGACGCATTTAACGGTCATCATGGTCCATTCATCCAAAACTCTGACCCTATTTATTAAATTTAAAAAAATGTCATTATATGTATCAAGCAGTTTAATCCAATTTTACAGCAGTGGTTCTCATTGAGAACTATGAGGTCAGGGAAGTTTTTTTGAGTTGAAACAGCCGGACATTTTATCTGACTGCAGACACTGAATAAGGACAACTTTTGTCTCAGGCGCTCTTTATTGGAACTGGGTCTGACAGAATTGTCAAAAGCTTTCAAGCACATCAAGTTTCACATCAACCATGTTCCTGGAGGACCACCAATACTGCATGTTTTAAATGTCTTCTTTGTCTGTCACGCCTGTTACAGGTCTTTCAGTCTCTGCTAATGAACTGATGATCTGAATCTGGTGCGTTTGGTTAAGGAGACATGGGATATGTGCAGAGCTGGTGGTCTTCCAGGAACGTGGTTGAGAAAAACTGGTTTATAGCATTTATATTTTCTGATGGAACTCAAGTCTAATTTGATTCATGTGCAAGAGCCCATGAGATTCATTCTTCATTTTTCATTCATTCATTTTCCTTCGGCTTAGTCCCTTTATTTATTAGGGGTCGCCACAGCGGAATGAAACACCAACTTATCCAGTTATGTTTTACACAGCGGATGCCCTTCCAGCTGCAACCCAGTATTGGGAAATATCCATACACACCCATTCACACACATACACTACGGCCAATTTAGTTAATTGAATTCCCCTATAGCGCATGTCTTTGGACTGTGGGTGGAAACCAGAGCACCCAGAGGAAACTCACGCCAACACGGGGAGAACATGCAAACTCCACACAGAAATGCCAACTGGCCCAGCCGGGACTCAAAGCTGTGACCTTCTTGTTGTGAGGTGACAGTGCTAACCACTGTCGCCTCCATTCTTCATTTTTTCATCATATAAAGCCATCATGTTACTTCAGGAGACTTGAATAAAACTGTTTAAGTAGTTTTGGTCACACTTTATTTTAAGGTACAATTTTGGCTATTAATGAGCCATCGATTAGCTGTGACTTTTAGTTCAATAAACTCCTGATTTGTTCCTTATTAATGTAATATTTGGGTTTAGGTATTAGATAGGATTAGGGATATAGAATAAAATGATGTGAAAGTCTGCGTGAAATCAAAATTACAATGTTTATTTTGCTAGTGCTCATTGTTATTCTTTAGGTTAACAATTAATCCATGCAAGTTAATCCACAAAAAAAAATGTTTTGGTGATCTTCAATCAAAGTCTGAGCATTTGCTTCTGTTTTTGGAGTTTCTGTCCTTCTCTGTTGGCATCAATTTGATATTCTTAACCATGCCTTAAACTAAAGTGTCTCCCTAATTTTTTAAAATGTGAATAGAGATTTCAGTCCCTCCATTAAACGTCTTAGACTGAATTAAACTTATCTTCATTTGTGTTCTGTCAATGAATGAAAGTTTGAAGGTGAATAAATGATGACAGATTTTTTTATTTTTAGGCTGATATAACCCTTTAATCTCATATAGTCCTTATTGATTAGTCCTAGAGGCAGAACCTGTGACTCTGAGCATTTATTTGTTTTTTTTGCTGATTTAGTAAGAATAATCTGCATAAATCTGCATAATGACTTTGTGCTGTGTGCGTGCTTTCAGGTCCCACGGTCCTGGAGGTGTTTAACACCCTGCTGAAGCATCTGCGGATGAGTGTGGATTTTGAGCTGGGCGACGGGTCCCGCAGGAACTCCACCAGCAGCCTCTCCTCCGTCCGCACTAAAGAGAGCGAGGAACGCATCGTCCAGAACGCCATCATCCAAACCATCGGTGACAGCTTCACATGCTCACTTAAATCTGACTTTTTATGAAGCTCAAACACTAAAGCGATTTTGGTATAATTGTTTCATGTTTAGGTTTTTTTGGAGGAAATCTTCCTGATTACCAGAGAGCAGAAGTGATGATGTTCATTATGGGAAAAGTTCCAGTTTACGGGACGCCATGCCACACGCTGGACACTGTCAAGATTGGGTAGGACTGTGTGTGTGTGTGTGTGTGTGTGTGTGTGTGTGTGTGTGTGTG
>CAIGQW010056824.1:1813394-1854784 GCA_903798125.1 Danio choprae
GTGTGTGTGTACGTGTTGATTTGGAGAAAGATTTCTAAATGCCTGATTAGCGCTGCTGATTACGTGTGTTGAACTGACACGTTTGCAACATGCAAATAACTTGTAATCAGAGATGTCAAAAGCACATCTCTATGGAGTGTACACTTGTAGGATAAATAGATCAGGTGCCAAAACATTGCTTTTTCAGATCTCTGAAATGCAAGTACTTATATTTAGTTGTTTTTATTTGTACACAATTTTTCATTCATCTTCTTATTGCTTTCCTGTTTACTTGAATAGCTGGGAAGGATTTAGGACAAGTATTACTAACAGTAAGCGCAAACCCCCTTTTTGGCATTATAACATTACTGTCAGGATGTACTAAAGGCACATAGTGAGGCATTAGAGCTGAAAAGGACATACAGTTAATTTTGCGCCTGACATATTTCATATACTGTACATTAGTAGTTCACTTTCAAATGCAAAATTTATGGGAGGAGAGATTTTAAATGAATCGTGCAAGACGATTTTTTCTAAGATTTGCTGTAGTCATTTGGCATTTGAACCATACTTTCATTTAATCATTCATTTTCTTTTCGGCTTAGTCCCTTTATTAATCTGGGGTCGCCACAGCGGAATGAACCGCCAACTTATCCAGCATATGTTTTACACAGCGGATGCCCTTCCAGCTGCAACCCATCTCTGGGAAACATCCATACACACCCATTCACACTCATACACTACGGACAATTTTAGTTTACCCAATTCACCTGTACCGCATGTCTTTGGAAACCGGAGCACCCGGAGGAAACCCACGCCAACACAGGGAGAACAACACATGCAAACTCCACACAGAAACGCCAACTGACCCAGCCGAGGCTCGAACCAGCGACCCTCTTGCTGTGAGGCGAACGAGCTACCCACTGCGCCACTATGAGGCCCATTTGAACCATACTTTAATGTAAAAAAAAAAAAGCATGTCTTCATGGGATAGTTCACCCAAAAAAATCATATTTACTCACTTTTCACTGTCCCTTCACTTGTCCGAAACCAATTTTCTTTCTGTTAAAAATATAAGAAGATATTTTGAAAAATGTTGGAAACCATTGACTTCCATAGTTGACTTCCGTAGTATAGAATTATTCAGTTCCATAATTAAATGAAAATAGTGAAGTCAATGGCTAGCGGTTTCCAACATTCTTCATCTTCTTTTGTGTTCAGCAGAAGACAGAAACTCAAACAGGTTTAGAGCAAGAGAAGGGTGAGTAAATGATGACAGAAAGGTAATTTATGGGTGAACTATCCCTTCAAAGGTCCCATGAAATTAAAATAAAGTTTTTTTAGATGTTAGTATCAGTATTGTTTTTTTAAGGATATCTATAAGCTAGTGTGCTCCAAAACAGTGACAAAATTCACGTTTAGAAGATATAAAACTGATATAAACATGTAAGGCTTGTGGTTTGTTTCTTCCACCTAAAGGGATCAACGTTTTCTTTCATGTCACCTCATACTTCAGTTTCTCATCAAATCTTGACCAGTCAAATGCTCTCTAGTATCTGACATGCCCCGCCCACTTCAGAATGCTTCACATTTGATGCGTTTGAGCTCAACCACTCTCACTGGCAGAGGGGTGAAAAAGCAAAATGCTATTGGCTGTTTTATAAAAAGGGGAGGAGCTACACTATGTCCCACCCTCTCTTCGTGTTTCGGTTACGTCAAACATCAAATAAAAATACACATTCCTAAGCACTTTATGGGACCTTTAACTTACACTTTGGTTGTTAGTAGGTTACAGGCACCTTACTATCTTAGATTTGCTTGTTTGCATTCTAATATGTGCTGCTCTTGGTGGATTATAATGGTCATTATTATGAAAATGATCTGATGTTTCGCAGAATGCTGCACATACAATAATATCAATCTAGTTAAATAATCATTGTTGATATTTGTAATTTTCTTTAGTTCACATATTTGTTTTTAGGGAGATGAGTCAAATATAATTTGTATTGCCGTTGCTGATGACTACTGAAATTTAAGAGCATAATAGAGTATAAATTAAATGGACTTTGCGCAAGAACATATAATAGATTTAAATTAAATTTAAAAATAAATGATATACTTGTCAATGAAAAATATTATCCATTGCAACTGTGTCTGACATTGATAATAATATAGGAATGTTTCATGAGACTTGGATTTCTGTCATCTTTTCTCAGGCATCAGGGCACTAAGAGAATCCAGGCGATGCTACTCAGTTCTCTTATTATGGTAATGCTGTTTTATTTTATCTAGACTATCTCTGTGTCTGTGTGTGTGTGTGTGTGTGTGTGTGTATGTGTGTGTGTGTGTGTGTGTGTGTGTGTGTGTGTGTGTGTGTGAGGCAGTGATGATTAAGGAAATCTAATGTTGTGGTCACATTTACCAGTGCTTTGATAATTTTTAAGTCAAAGATGTCGAAATTGAGTCATTTCAATAGGAGTTCATTGGGGTGTAACAATGCACCATTATATTGAGATTTTGCAATATAAAAAGCTACAATGTTTATTGTTGGTGTAAACCATATTTCATTTTTCAGGAGTCAGCTTATTGTTTTTACAAGGTATAAAACACAAAAACGTACATTATTTTAATGAAACCTGAGATTTATATCTGTTCTCCTAAATTCTTCAAAATATTTATAGTTTATTCTTAAAAAGATCCAAAAAAAGGTGTCGTAAAAGAATACATTGAGCAAATATAACTCTCAAATATAACTTTGAATACATTGTCAAAATATAAATATGAACAGGCCATTAATTCACATAGACAAAGAATAAAAACGTAATGTGTTTAAGTTTTTATTCATCGTCTCTGTGATTTTAATTGGCTTGCATATTTTATATATAACATATATATATATATATTTATGAATTACAAAAGGTTTAATTGTTTATTTTTGTAGTGTTTTTGTGCTGCTAAGTTTTTTCACATTTTTTTTAATTCTTAAAACAATTTCTTTCTGCAGTACATCTCCTCTGATGTTTTGAATGACAATAATAAAGGAAACTTGACCTTGAGAATAATGATAATAATAAAAAAAATCTTCTTTATTTTGGTTTAAAATATTGCAATAGCATTGTATTGTGAGTTCAGCATCATTATCAGTGTCATATTGTGCCATGAATGTATCACTAGGAACCATGCAGAATATGGAATTCCATGCAAGAGCAAAAAATTGGCCCATTTTAATTCCACAGCAAATTCAGTTGGTCTCACAAATTTGCCATGTGATGCAAAGCTTGTTTTGGAAATGACTTCACAATCTCCACTACTAAAAAATAGACAGCTAATGATTTTGGGTCTTAAATGTTTTATTAAAGTAACCACTATCACATCCGAGCCTTCAGTCTTGTCTAGTGAAGACATGGAGGGACTAGTGAAAACTCCTGGAGGGAGTTTCTGAAGGTTCCTCGACAGCAGACTGCACAGATCATAACATCAGATTACAGCTGCCTGTGGTGCTTTGTGTCCTTTTTCTTCTTTTTGTGTGTGTGTGCGATGTCCAATTTTGTCTGTAGTCTGGTTTATGGATGGTTTTAGACTGGGCAACTTTTCAGGCAGTGTTGCCCGGCAACAGGGGCCACAGGTTGAGACTTACCATTGTTATTTTGGATGTCAACAGCTTTTTGCTCTCCATCTCCCACTGCTGGACAATTTTATATGTTCCACGATATTTCTAGAGTTCCTAATGCACTATATATAATAATAGTGCTGGTCATGTCTGATGGATTCTTTCTATTTGTGTGTGTGTAGGTTACGTCAGGGTTTAAGTGTAAAACGATGGGCGCTGGGCTCCCCGCAGCGTTTTTGGAGCCGCTCTGCTCCATCTCTCTGATGGAAGACAGTGAACTCAGGCAACTCGTCCTGGAGATTCTGCACAACATCATCGATCGCCATGACAACAGAGCCAAACTCCGAGGGATCCGGTGTGAATCTGCACTTAACACCCTATAGTGAATGTGCGAAGACCAGGGCTGTTAAAAATGAATGTGCTAACACCTGCCATTAATTAAATAACTTAACACTGATCATTTAATGCTGCGAATGCATTCAGGTTGACAACCGTTTCATTCGGTTCTGTGCGAATGTGTGAAACCTGAGCAGATCTGCAGCACAAACACACAATTCCTAGTGACCAGTTATTAGTGTATTTCATTATTCAGTTGAAGATAAAATTATTAGGCGCTCTGTGAAATTTTAATAAAATTTGTTATTAGAAATAAGTTATTAAAACTATTAGGTTTAAAAATGTGTTGAAAAAATGTCCTCTCAATTTAACAGCACTTGGGAGATCTTTTTTTAGATAATTAAAATTTCACAAATAATTTCAACTGTATATGTTTTTTAGCTACATAAATATCTTAAAACATTTTGTTATTAAATATATCAGGTCTTCTTTGATTTCAGTTGTAGTTTCTGCATTATGAAGCATTTTAAGTCATATTTAACCTGTTCAAATTTAAACTCAAAATCATATGCTCAAACTGCAAAACCTAATAATTACAAATAAGACCATTATTACGTTTCTTTGTATAAATATGCAGAATACTTTAAAGGAATATCCCTACAATGTATGAATGCATCATGCGTGTGCTCATGCTCATGCTGATGTTGTTTCATTGCTCAGAATATGACCATTGTTCTGTAAACTGCAAAAGATCTTATTTCTCATTTTTAGAATATGGTCACTCTTTTCAATATAATGAGAGTAAATAAGGACAAGGTCAAACGTCAATAAGTCAAAACGCACTGTAGAGCTGTTGTGAATTAAATCTATATTACTTGCAAAATCTTGCAAAAAAGTGCAAAAAACTATTTTTGTGCCGTTTTAACGAATTAGGGAATTATAGGGAGGTAATTGACAACCATTTTAGGCAACATGTACACAACAATGTACTGAAGTTTTTGTTTAACATTTTTTTAATTTTAAAAGCTGTTGTTTTTACACAAAAAGTGTGTGTAAAAATAGCATCATTGTCATTGGTATCCCAATTCACAAAAATGAAAAAGGTGTATTATGCATGGCAGGCCAGTAGATGGTGCTTTGTAAAAAAAATCTAATAAAATACTGCATGCCTGCAAACACACACTGTAAAAAATGCTAGGTCTCAAACCAATCGATTTGTGTTGGGGCAACATGAAAGAATTAAGTTAGCTTATTAGATTTTACAAATTTAAGTAGATTAAACATAAAGCAATTAAGTTGTGCCCCAAAAAAACCCCTCAAGAATTGTGTTGTTTCAACTCATTTTAAATAAATAGTTTAAACAAACAACACACACTTTTTTTTTTGAGTGAGTCCACCATTTATTTTTGGTCGTCAAAAACTCTCACATGCCTATAGACCAGGTGTCTCAAACTGCTGGCCATTTACAGCCCGCTCTCCTCCTCCCTCCGGCCGCAACTGACGTCAAAAATATAACGAGATTCGGCCCGCCAAAACATGTATTTTTGAACCTCTATCATTGTTGTGCAGTTGCATCTAGCCACTTGTGGTTTTAACCCGCCACCTGGTCGACATTTAAAGTACTGCATTCAGAATAGTTTTACTTTCATTTGCTCTCAGTGTACGGTCGAGAGTAACACACATGCGTTTTAATTCTGTGGCTGATTTAAACATTAAAATATATGTCCGTAAGTGCTCTATTTTTTTTTACTAAAGCTCTATTTCTGTAAATATTTAAGGGTCGTTTGATTATTATCAGTTTTATACCCCTTGTATTTTGTTGTACAAACACCTCTTCATGGCTCAAATGGTCTCATTTAATAGATTTTCCTCATATACTTTATAAGATTTGCATAAAAACTATGTACATTATTAAAATTGTACTGCTAGTTGAATTGAACTTGTTAAAGTAAATGTGAATATGTACATACTTTTCCCCTCTTTGTTGTAGTTTTCCAAAAAAAAAAAAAGAAGGATATTGAGAAGACGATTGCCAGTAAAGTGACTTAAGTTAGCCAAACTGCTTTCTGCTGTTTTTACGCTATTGGGACAATACAATTGGTTGAGACAGATATATTTCAACAGATATATTTCAACCACAGATATATTTCAACAGCTGATGTGTGACACTATAAACGCGCTGATTTGCCTTGTCACTGGTGACAGGTAATGCTTAAAATATAATCGTCATGTCTGTTGTCCTAAGATGCATTAATTATGTCAGGTTTTCACTTTTTTTCTTGTGCTTGAATGTTTAAACGGTCCTCCTATGAATTGTCAGTCATTGAAACAGACATTATTTGTAATGTTTTAGGCTCCCAGATAAATGAGTTTGCAAAACTCGAAAAAACAAAACAAAAAAAAAACAATCAGTGTTGTGTTTCCATACTGTAGGTGAAAGTGTTTGTTCTGAGAGGAATATGCCTTAAAATGATCTTCTCTTACGGAGCCATTTTTTGTGTGTGTGTGCAGGATTATTCCTAACGTAGCCGCTCTGAAGTTCAAGAGAGAAAAAATCTGCAAAGAAGATGTGGTCTTCATGAAAAAGGTAAACAACTACACACATACACACACACACACACACACACACACACACACACACACAAACATGCAGAACATAAGACCTTAAACTTTTTAAACATGTTTAAAACTGCATATAATGTTGTTTAAAACAAAAATAATGATGAATTTCATTGTTTCAAGCAGTTTTTATCATCTGTTCTAATCTTTGCTGCTTTTGGCCTAAAAATCAGTTTGCCGCAACGCAGAATGACAACTTTTTCAACTCCTTTAGATCACTTGGTTTTCCCTTTAAACCGCTCTCTCTCTGTTCCTCCAGCACGGACAGCAGTTATACAGGCACATTTATTTGGGCTGTAAGGAAGAAGATAATCTGCAGAAGAACTTTGAGCTGCTCTTCACAGCGCTGGCTCTCATCACCATTGAACTGGCCAATGAGGAGGTGGTGATTGACTTGATGCGCCTGTCCATCGCCCTGCAGGTATTAAACCAGAAACCTGAAGCAACTTACCACAAGCAATTAAGTGTAATTGGTTATACTGATCTCTGTCTTCTGATGGCTGAAGGATATGGCCCTGGCCAATGAGGAGAATATGCCCATGTTTATTCGCTGTGGCATCATGGCGTTGGTCGCCGCATACCTCAACTTCCTCAGTCAGATGATAGCAAATCCTCCTTTCTGCCAACATGTCAGCAAGGTAGATGAGGAGACAAGTTTCTGACTATAACACATACATGTACTTGCCAATTCCTGCAACCACTTGTTTTCCTGTCAGGTGATTGAGCTGAGAAGTTTGGATGCTCCGTATCTCCTGCCGGAACACATCTTTAGGGAAAAGTGTGTGTGAGTATCGCTGTGTGAATGTGTTTTTACTATACTATACTATATTATTTTATTAATCAAAATATGTTAGATTTTTTTTTTTTCGATGCTGTAAATTTAAAATTAAAAAGGATCAGAGTAAAATACTATTTCAGTTTTTCTGCTTCTAAATTTCACTGTTTATTCCGTTTGTTGGTAATTTCAGCCGTTAGATGCAATATTAGGTGCAATATTGACAAATTTTTTTTTTCAACATTCTTCAGGATATCTTGTTTTGTGTTCAACAGAAGAAAGAAATTCATTTAAGTTTAGAACTACTTGAGTGTGAGTTTTAACCAGTTATCTTCCTATTAGGGTTACAGTTAGGGTTAACCCTAGCCAACTTATTCTGGAAAAACCACCCATTCTTGTGTGATATTAACCATACCATAGCTAATATACAGCGGGGAAAATAAGTATTGAACACATCACCATTTTTCTCAGAAAACATATTTCTAAATGTGCTGTTGACTTGAATATTTTCCCAGATGCTGGTAACAACGAAAGAAATCCATACATGCAAAGAAAACAAATCTAATTAGCTTATAAATTAAGTAATGCATAATAAAATTAAATGACGCAGGAAAACGTATTGAACACATGAAGAAAGGGAGGTGTAGAAAGGCAGTGAAAGCCCAGACAGCAGCTGAAATCTCTCAGAAGTTCTTCAGCAACCCTCTGCACTTCCTCATTGTAAATTAATGTTTGCTGCTTTAATCCAACATCTACATTACCAGGATGATGAAGATGAAACCAGGGTGGACGTTTCAGCAAGACAATGATCCAAAACACAGCCAAGGAAACTCTCAAATGCTTTTAGAGAAAGAAAATCAAGCTGTAGAATGGCCCAGCCAATCACCGTACTTGAATCCAATATAAAATAAAAATTAAAGATCAGATTTGATAGACGAGACCTACAGAACAATCAAGAGTTTTCCACTCTGTTGAAGTCTGTGAAAAACTCACACCTGAGCAATGCATGCGACTTCATTTTCCATATGAGAGGCGTCTTTAAGCTGCCATCACTAAAAAAGCCTTTTATATAAAGTATTAAACACGTTTCAGTAGTTCAGAACTTTCTCCTTGTGTCAATTCATTGTTATTACACACAACTCTTTGTTCAGATTTTATTTGTTTTGTTTTGTTTAATTTTTATGTTTGTATTGTTTGGGTTTTTACCTAAATCTGGTCCAATTCCATGTCAACAGCTCCTTTAGAAATAGTATTGCCAGGAAAAAACATGACGTGTTCAATGCTTATTTTCCCTGCTGTATACACAAACCATGAGCAAAACAGAACCCTGCACATGACTTGAGAGAAAAAAATAATCAATTGTGGACATGATTTCTCAATGCGTTTTCTCAATTTACTAGAAAGTGTGCATGAATTTTACATTTATTCCCTCAATTTAAGTAAATCATCCACAAGAATTTTTGATTCGTTTTTTAGATTTACTAAATCTGTGCATGATTTACTAATCCGTCTTATCCTTCGTAATTTGGAAATATTTTTTGTTTTCGTAACCTTAATGACAGCGTAGGGTAATTCTAGCTGCGCTCTAAAAGGCTTCATAATGCGGTGTTTTTGACAGGTTTTTTTTTTCTCTTATTGCAAAAGTGATTGAAAATATCCGCTTGTGCATATAGTTAAAACAATTATTACAATATTATCATAGACTACAAATATCACTATTGTTATATTTTCACATTTCTTTATGAAAAATGACAATGGCTTAACTAACTTCTTGATGTGTTTCCTTGGTTTTGTCTCCATGTTTGGGTGTGTGGATCAGGCTTCCAGACTCTTTGGATAGGGAAGACAGTGCTCTGTATTTTCAGACGGCTGATCTGGCGGAAGCAATGACTGTACCTGGATATAATGTCGAGAGACTGGCCATACCGTACATACCACAGGTTACAGGTAAACACACACTCTTCTGTACTGTATCAAATAGAGACTTTGTTTGATTTAATGGGAAAGTTAACTGCTGATTTACTCGACCTCAGGCCATCCATGATAAAACATTAAAATTACCATTATGAAGCACCAAGGACACCCTTTCAGTTAAAATATTCATTGATATTCTGAATTTTACATTTTTGATGAATTATCCATGTAATTTATTATCTTGTATTAAATCTCAACAAGCAACATTACATGCTATCTAACATTATTTGACCATATATGTTTAAACAGATCTTTTTTTTCCCATGTTGAATATTTAATTTCAGTTGGAAATCAAATGGTTGTAAATGCCATTTCAAACACTTACCCTTACTTAAAACATTACCTGATTTTTACCTGAGTTTGGCTAGTTTCTGAAAGCCCCCTCCACTGCATAATTAAACCGACTCTATAGCAGTTGAGTACATGAAATGTCCAACATTACACACCTCTTTTCTTTTTGTTTGTTTGTGAATAAATGCATCATCTGGGTATTTAAAGTGCACTTTTTAGGAGTTCAAGCGTAGCAATGAAATCCTATTGTGAATGTTAGAAAAGCCCAAAAGTCACCATTCTTCCCTAAAAATGAATGGGCAGATCAAACAGTAAGTCGTAGAGACCTGAAACTTTGCATTAGATCTGGTGAAATTTTCAGGTATTTAGCAATTTTAGAAAAACATAAGTTTTCTGCAAACTAGTCCTAGGTATTTCGCAACAAAACTGGTGTTTTGGGGAATTTTTGGACTGCTTATATCAGTAATTATCAAACAAAATTGAACTTTATTGAACTAACCTTTGGATAGCCATTCTGGGGTCATTTCGAAATTGGGTGTTACCAAATATACTAAAATGTCTGTAATTCATAATTTAAAACTCAAATAATTATGAAGTTTGCCGTGCACATGCATCATGGCACTGCAGGTAAATCTGCAGAAATTTTTGAAGATCATCCATAAGGTTTTACTGTAACAGCTGCAAATATAACATGTATAATATAATCCAAATTTCATAGAAAATAAATTTGCTATAGCAGTAAACACTGAAAAAAAAAATTTTTTCCTATGGTAATTCACTATTACTGGCTAAAATAATATTTTTGTGTTTTTTTTTTTTTGTTTTTTTTTTTTCGTTTTTTCAGCATTGATTAAAATAGTTAACAGACTTCCTAATTGATAAATGAGCCTAACACACTTAAATACTTGAACCACATTAAGTTAAGTGCTATGTCTCTTTATGGAATTTACAGTGTGATCACACTACTTACATTGGGATGCACCCTCTGTTTCTTGTAGTTTCAAATTATGATTCCGTATAGTTAAAGGATAATGCACATATGTGATATTATATATTGTTTTCAGTTGTCATGCGTCTCCTCTCAACGAACACTTTTACAGAAGCTTGTTTTGTTCAGAATGACTTAAAAGCTTGGTGGCGCTTGAGCCACAACCACTTAGTATATGATGCCCAGATTCTCTCTGTAACCATTTACAAAGCCTCAAAAAATATATGATGCCTGTTGTTTGGAAATCTGTTCGGATTTTAAAACTCAAGTAGTGTATTCCCAGCCAAAGAACTGGTGCTTAAATCAGACGCCAACTCCTCTGCAAAAGCCAATGCTTATGAAGTTACTGTTGACACTAACAAAAAAATATTTTCTTATCTCATATCAACTCATCCACTTTGTCCACTTTTCTCTGTCTGTGTGTTTGCGCTGTAGTCTTGTACACGGTAGGAAAGATTCTGCACAGATGTAAACAGACATCCAGAGGTACACTGAATAAGTTAGAGGTCACCTTTGTGGATAGAAAGTTCAGTCAATAGTAAGAATATGTACAGGGGTTGGACAATAAAACTAAAACACTGGCCAATTTTGTGTTGGATAATTCATGGCTAAATTTGACCAGCCTGGTGACCAATCTTCATTGATTGATTGGGCTTTGGACAATGTGAAACGTGTATTGTCCTCTGAGTCTTTCCAACATCTGGGAGAGTTACAGTGTGGAGAAGCCCCAAAGAAGCATACCCAGAGGGAACCATGGGGTGGATCAGTGATGGTTTGGGCTGCAATATCATGGCATTCACTGGGCCTAATACTTGTGCTAGATGGCTGCATCACTGCCAAGGACTACCAAACCATACTGGAGGACCATGTGCACCCAATGTTTTAAACATTGTATCATGAAGGCGCCATGTATCAGGATGATAATGCACCAATACACACAGCAAAGCTGGTGACAGAGTGGTTTGATGAACATGAAAGTGAAGAATCTCCCATGGCCTGCACAGTCACCAGATCTAAATATTATTGAGCCACTTTAGGGTGTTTTGGAGGAGCGAGTCAGGAAACGTTTTTCTCCACCAGCATCATGTAGCGACCTGGCTACTATTCTAAGAAAAATGGCTCAAAATCCCTCTAGGCCAGGGGTGTCCAAACTCGGTCCTGGAGGGCCGGTGTCCTGGAGAGTTTAGCTCCAACCCTAATCAAACACACCTGAACCAGCTAATCAAGCTCTTATTAGATATACTAGAAACGTCCTGGCAGGTGTGTTGAAGCAAGTTGGAGCTAAACTCAGCAGGACATTGGCCCTCCAGGACCGAGTTTGGACACCCCTGATCTAGGCACTGTGCGGGACTTGCATCTGTCATTCCCAAGATGAATTGATGCTGTATTGGCCGCAAAAAGGATGCCCTACACCATACTATTGAATTATTGTGGTCTGGGGCATTTCCGTTTCATTGTCCAACCCCTGTAGTTAGTTTCTCCCCAGTACTACAGTTCGTTTACCACACTTACATACTGTAGAATTGTAGCTTGAGTGGCAGACCTTCTGTAGCTCCTAAATATGGACTGAAGTATGAATATGATGAATAATGTGATCATCTAGATCTGTTTAACTGCTTTGGTGTTTTGTACGCTGCTGTCATCTGGATGGTGTTTCTGGTAGGTTAAAGAGAGAACACACACTCACACCAAGCTTGAGTCTCAGAGAAAGTGCTGATGAAGCATCCTCTCACATGGTTTTCTCAGTAGACCTGTTGCACTTGATAAAACCTGTTACTCAAAAATACATAGTCACAGATTACTAATTTACCACTTAATAAATATTTTAATTAGGCCTGTTACAATAATCCATATATCGATTTATCACACAACATATGAACATGACCTCAATCATTTTTGATGATGCAATAAATATCACCCATATATAAAAACCAATGTTAATAACAGTATAGTTGATTTCGCAGCCTCTGTTATTTCATCCAATCTCTATTTTATGTGTCACTGTTAGGTCTGTCACGATAAGAAATTTTTGTCATGTGATTTATTGTCACAGAAATTGTTGCAATAAGCAATATTATTGTAATTTTGAGATAATTTTATTCCACTGATTATATAATGATTATATAACAGCATAATAATAATATAAATAGCTAAAATCACTTTAAAATACGTATAATTCTTGACATTATTTTGATTCTATTATTTTATGTTAAAAAGGTAAATGTCCTATTATATTCATTCATTCATCCATTCATTTTCTTTTCGGCTTAGTCCCTTTATTAATCTGGCATCGCCACAGCAGAATGAACCACCAACTTATCCAGCATATGTTTTACGCAGCGGATGCCCTTCCAGCTGCAACTCATCTCTGAGAAACATCCATACACACTCATTCACACTCTTACACTACGGACAATTTAGCTTACCCAATTCACCTGTACTGCATGTCTTTGGACTGTGGGGGAAACCGGAGCACCCAGAGGAAACCCACGCCAACACGGGGAAAACATGCAAACTCCACACAGAAATGCCAACTGACCCAGCCGAGGCTCAAACCAGCGACCTTCTTGCTGTGAGGCGTTCGTGCTACCCACTGCGCCACCGTGAGGCCGTCCTATTATATATACTATTAAATGTCCTATTAGGTAAATGTCCAATTATAAACTTTGACACCGGTGAGGTAGAATGTAAATGTCATTGTAAAATGACTTTAACGTTATTTGTGAATTTGTAAATATTTATTTTGGCAAAAACTCTAAAGTATTATCGTATTTAGTCTAAAATGACTTACTTTTATATCTGGTTCTTGTTACCTTGCACATTTTTATGTTAACGTGCATTATTATTATTTAATTGTTTACTATATATGTTTTCATATACTTATTGCAATGCCTAATTATTAAAATGTAAAAATTACTATAATTATATTAAATATTCTTAAGAATAAAATATTATGTGTTCTTTGAAAGACTGTACTTGTATTATAAAGCTATTATAATGTCATTCTGGCATTATATAATGACTGGCATAAAATTGGTCTTAAAATGACAATAATATTGTTGATCGCAATATTTTGGTGCAATATATCGTACAACAAAAAAATAGAAATCGTGACAGGCCTAATTTTAATCAATATTTATTGCTAATATTACAAATAAAAAAGTATTTAAATTAATATTAATGAGTAATAATTATTAAAACTCTAATGTTAGAAAAGGGTTTGTTCTCTGTGTGTACAGTAGATAGATATAAAATCAAAAAAATTACATAAACATTATTTATACTAACCTTTTTATAATACATTTGTATTATTAATATTATATCATTCATTCATTCATTTTCATTTCGGCTTAGTCCCTTTATTAATCTGGGGTCGCCACAGCGGAATGAACCGCCAACTTATCCAGCATATGTTTTACGCAGCGGATGCCCTTCCAGCTGCAACCCATCACTGGGAAACATCCACACACTCTCATTCACACACATACACTACGGACAATTTAGCTTACCCAATTCACCTATAGCGCATGTCTTTGGAGCACCCGGAGGAAACCCATGCCAACACGGGGAGAACATGCAAACTCCACACAGAAATGCCAACTGACCCAGCCGAGGCTCGAACCAGCGACCTTCTTGCTGTGAGGCGAACGTGCTACCCACTGCGCCACCGTGAGGCCCATTAATATTATATGCCATTCAGTAATAATATACACTTTAATATTAATGATTTCAGAATTAATATTAATGCTTTTTCTTTGCCATTGATTTGACTGCAGTGTTGTTTACTGTATGTCTTCATTTTATATACTTGTCAAAAATATTAGAAACTCTTTAGTAAACTCTTTGGTAACACTTTAGGTCACAATTAACAAACAATTAACTAAAACTACTAGCTTTTAAACTACTAATTAGCTGTTTAATGATAGTAAGGTAGAAGTTGGGTTTAGGTTTTGGGTAAGATTCAGGATGCAGAATAAGATACATTATAACTACTAATGAACAGTTAATATCTTAATAATAGGCAGGTAATAAACCAGTACTTAACAGCATGAATTGTGACCTGAACGAAAGTGTTACCTAAATGGAGCAAAAATTGCTTCCTTCTTTTACTGTAAAGTAATGATATAGAGTATAATGAGATATAGAGTAATAATGAGGAAAAACTAACACTCGATGAAGGGTTGTTTTGATGAAATTGTAAGTGCATATGTAGATATTTTCCCAGTGATGGGTTGCAGCTGGAAGGGCATCCGCTGCGTAAAACATATGCTGGATAAGTTGGCGGTTCGTTCTGCTGTGGCGACCCCAGATTAATAAAGGGACTAAGCCGAAATGAAAATAAATGAATGAATATGTAGATATTTTCAGAAATGAGATACTCATGGAGTTGCTTTACTTCTAGCTTGACATCAGCACTCGCCCTGAAACTCTCGCTTTCACTTCTGAATATTTGTTTTGAAACTTTTGACTTGCTGTGATTTCTGCTTGTGTTTGAGTGATTTGCATTTCCTTCTGTCTCATGCTGCTTTGCCTGAGCATTAAATTCATTAAACATGAGCAGCCAGTGCCAATACACACTGGCTTTGGGAAAATTCACCTTCCCTCGTGAATAATAGCCGAATTAAATCCATACCCCCCACATGCTCATAGCTGGGTTAATTTTAGCACAAATCCAGGCTGAATTTGTGCGTGAGGGGGAAATAGTTGAGTCTTTAAATCTGGATACATTTATATCAATGACTTTTGACCCGCAGATGAAGACCGGATGCCCCGTAGGAAAAGTTTTGTCGACACCATTTCTCTCCAAGTGGACATCCTTTCCAACAGCTTGCCTGATCAGGTGCAAAAACATATTCAATTCAATTCATCTTTATTTCTATAGTGCTTTTACAATGTAGATTGTGTCAAAGCAGCTTAACAAAGAAGTTCTAGGAAACTGAAATTGAAACCGTGTCAGTCCAGTTTTCAGAGTTGAAGTTCAGTTTGGTTCAGTTCAGTGTGGTTTAATTTTCACTGCTGAAAGTCCAAACACTGAAGAGCAAATGCATATACATTGCATATACAATTTAAAGGGGAAATATCACAACGTTTTCCATATTTAAGTGCTAAAATCAGAGAATGTTAGAAGTGTTGTTTATTTGTGTAAAATGTATTTAACTCTAGATTTCAGCTTTGTCTGTATTTACTAGAGCTGTAATAAAAAAATTGTTCGAGAAATTGATTCATGGATGCTCAAAATTCATCGCTATTCTCTCTTGAATGGATTCTAAGCTTAGTTTTTAACAGTAGATGGCGCTGTGTGCTTTACAAACAGCCGTACTCTGCTTGCATCCTATTCCTTGCCAATACCACCAACCTAAATAATCATTAATAAAGTTAGGAAAGGTTTAAGTGAATTACAAAAGTGTTCATAGTGAGTTTTTTTTACATTAATATTGTGACATAAATCTTTCATGACTCTGAATGCACAAGTGCTTTTCCTTGAGAGCATTTGAGTAAGCTAGCCTAAAAAAACTAGCCTACTTCACCATCTGCAAGCTCAGAATTGATTCAAGAGAGAATAGCAATGCATTTTTGACTGCGTTTTGCATTTTGTCAAACGATTTCCACCACAGCTCTAGTATACTCAACAAACAGCTGTAACATGCTAGTCAGTGATTTTGACATCAATTTATTAACCATTTTATTAATCAACTTTACAACTACATCAATTTCTTAACCATTCAGAAATGCCCTGGGGCAGTGTACGAGTTGTATCCTCTTTCTCAGCATCAGTGTCTCAGTATAGTGTGTATAGGCTCCGCCCTCTTCTGAAAAAGCAGCAGCTCATTTGCATTTAATGGAACAAGTTTAAAACAGCCTGTTTTGCTCAACCCCAAATAGGAGCACATTTGACAACCTGTAACAAATGATCTGTGGTGTATTTTGAGCTTAAACTTCAGACACTTTCTGGGGACACCAGAGATTTTTTTTGAGATGTTATTAAAACTGTGCATAACATGTCCTGTTAAAACATGCTTTATAATTGCTAATAATTAGACTGAGGAACATGTGTGTTTATTTTGTAGTCGCAGCTCGCGGAGGAGATTACCTTTGAGACCCTGAAGAAGGCCATTGGTCAGTATCTTATCATGTATTTTTTTATACTGTATATGGGTGTGTTTGGTCTGATGTCACCTCCTCTCTGTCAGATACCACTGGTCTGGAGGAGCAGGAGAGGGAGAGGAGACGACAGGTGATGGAGAAGTTCCAGAAAGCTCCGTTCGAGGAGATCGCCGCTCACTGCGAGTCCAAGGTACAGTGTCTGTGTCTGTCTGTGTCTGTGTCTGTGTCTGTGTCTGTGTCTGTGTCTGTCTGTCTGTGTGTGTGTGTGTGTGTTCTAAAGACGTATTCCTTAAGCTTGTTTGCAGTTCAAAGATAACGGTTGAAATTAGCCAGTAATCATATAATGGTTATTAATGTTAATTTTGAGTCCAATATATAATATATTCACTGTTTAATAAAGATTAATGCTAGAACTTCTTTTAAATAAATGAGCATTTATTCAGCAAGTGGAAACATTTGTTTTAAAATATATAATATTTCAAAATATTAGTTTACTTAGTTTTTGATTAAATAAAAGTCATTTTTAAGGACAAAAATGTTGTTTTAAAGACCGAATACAAAAAACTTTATTAAACTCCAGACATTTTTAATGTTAGAAAAGTTTTCATTTCAAATTAATATTTTATTTGAATAAATCTGATTTACGGAATAAAGGTTTTTTTCAACACATTTCAGTTCAATTCAATAAACTTTATTGTTTATCCCACAGTGGTTAAACATAATAGTTCTTCTAAGTAATTTCTTAACATAATAGTTTTATTAACTCATTTCTAATAACTGATTTCATTATCAGGCTGATTTCATTATCAGATCATTGTGTCAGGCTGATTGGGTTAGAATGGCAGACTTAACATTTTAAAAGGAGGGTGATGCTTGAAATAATTGTTCTTCCATTGTTAACCATGGTGACCTGCAAAGAAACGTGTGCAGCCATCATTGCGTTGCATAAAAATGGCTTCACAGGCAAGGATATTGTGGCTACTAAGATTGCACCTAAATCAACTATTTATAGGATCATCAAGAACTTCAAGGAAAGAGGTTCAATTCTTGTTAAGAAGGCTTCAGGCCATCCAAGAAAGTCCAGTAAGCGCCAGGATCATCTCCTAAAGAGGATTCAGCTGCGGGAACGGAGTGCCACCAGTGCAGAGCTTGCTCAGAAAAGGCAGCAGGCAGGTGTGAGCGCATCTGCACGCACAGTGAGGCGAAGACTTTTGGAAGATGGCCTGATGTCAAGAAGGGCAGCAAAGAAGCCACTTCTCTCCAAAAAAACATCAGGGACAGATTGATCTTCTGCAAAAAGTATGGCGAATGGACTGCTGAGGACTGGGGCAAAGTCATATTCTCTGATGAAGCCCCTTGCCGATTGTTTGGGGCATCTGGAAAAAGGCTTGTCCTGAGAAGAAAAGGTGAGCGCTACCATCAGTCCTGTGTCATGCCAACCGTAAAGCATCCTGAGACCATTCATGTGTGGGGTTGCTTCTCATCCAAGGGAGTGGGCTCACTCACAATTTTGCCCAAAAACACAGCCATGAATCAAGAATGGTACCAAAACACCCTTCAACAGCAACTTCCAGCACGATGGAGGACCGTGCCATAAGGCAAAGGTGATATCTAAGTGGCTCGGGGAACAAAATGTTGAAATTTTGGGTCCATGGCCTGGAAACTCCCCAGAACTGAATCCCATTGAGAACTTGTGGTCAATCCTCAAGAGGCGGGTGGACAAACAAAAACCCACTAATTCAGACAAACTCCAAGAAGTGATTATGAAAGAATGGGTTGCTATCAGTCAGGATTTGTCCCAGAAGTTGATTGAGAGCATGCCCAGTCCAATTGCAGTGGTCCTGAAAAAGAAGGGCCAACACTGCAAATACTGACTCTTAAAATGCATAAATGTCATGTAATTGTCGATAAAAGCTTTTGAAACGTATGAAGTGCTTGTAATTATATTTCAGTACATCACAGAAACAACTGAAACAAAGATCTAAAAGCAGTTTAGCAGCAAACTTCATTCATTCATTTTCTTTTCGGCTTAGTCCCTTTATTAATCTGGGGTCGCCACAGCGGAATGAACCGCCAACTTATACAGCATATGTTTTACGCAGCAGATGCCCTTCCAGCTGCAACCAATCTCTGGGAAACATCCATACACACTCATTCACACACACACACATACACTACAGACAATTTAGCTTACCCAATTCACCTGTACCGCATGTCTTTGGAATTGTGGGGGAAACCGGAGCACCCGGAGGAAACCCACGCAAACACGGGGAGAACATGCAAACTCCACACAGAAATACCAACTGACCCAGCCGGGGCTCGAACCAGCGACCTTCTTGCTGTGAGGCGAATGTGCTATCCACTCCGCCACCGTGCTGCCGCAGCAAACTTTGTGAAAACTAATATTTGTGTCATTCTCAAAACTTTTGGCCACGACTGTATATATCTCTTGTGTACAGTTCAAATTTATTACCTTTTGTTATGTTAGGGTTGAAAACATCCACTAAATTTAACTGCTGTAAATCAGATTAATATTTTTTTCACTTTTTCTTTTAATCAACCTCAGTCCTGATCAAGACTACTAAATTGTTTAGAAAATTAGAGGATTATGTAATGTAATTACAGGATACATTTTAGTATATGATAAAAATTGAAAGAGAGAAGGTGCAAAGTTGTTCATGTAAATGATCTGAATTATAAATGTTTTGACCTTTCTTGTGTTTCAGGCCAACATGCTGCATGATCGCTTGGCTCAGATATTCGAACTCACCATTCGGTAAGTTCACATTTGATTTATCTGGAATATTTAGTTGTTTTAAGGATTACATATTATCAGTGTGAACTGATATTTGACTGATGATTCTGTCTGTCATCAGCCCTCCTCCCAGCCCCTCGGGCACCGTGACCGTGACGTCAGGCCATGCCCAGTACCAGTCTGTGCCAGTCTATGAAATGAAGTTCCCTGACCTCTGCGTATACTGAACCATGACCTTTCACCTCTATCACACAGACTCACATTTGACTAGTTTGGTCCTGTGAACTTTCACTTACCTGAGCCACTCATTTTAATCACTATAAACTTGACATGCATTCAATCCAGCAGAAAAGAGAAGCCGTGTGAACCGGGCAGGCACTTTACAGGCCTCCATTCTGCACCAATCAGCACGCAGAGCTTCACAACCAGCTGTCCAATCATATACCAGCTCTGTAGAATCGTGCGCTTTTCAGTTTTGATTCTTGCACTAAACGGCAGCTCAAAGAATCAAACTGACTTTGAACTCTTCTTAATGTATTGATTCATCTCTTTGGTTGCATTAAGGGAAATTAAGTGCTAGCGTTGGTTTAAGTGCTTGTTTATTTTCATCAAAAGGAGAGTTCACCTAAAAATAGAACCTTTGCTGTTAATTTGCTCATCCATCCAGTATAAACGTGACTTTTTCTCTTCGATAGAACATTAAAGAAGATTTTTAGCTGAAATTGTGGGACATATTTAATGTAAGCTATCTGACATCAGCACTTTTAGAGTAAACAAAACAGACAGGCCGCACATAATTGTTTTATAGGTTGTGAATCTTACTTTAAATGTTGTAAATAATGTTCAGTTCTTTTTGCACAGATTGATCATTCTGCTTCATGAGACCGCCGTTTATAATCAGCATTCATTGGTATTATTTTAGCTTTTTTGCTGTATACATTTTTGTTTTTAACTCTCAAAATCTATTGACTTGCATTATATCAATGGACCACACTTTCATCTAAATAACCTCTTCTTAAATGTTATTAGATATAAAAGTCATGTAAATCTTTGATAGCCTAAAGGGGAGTTAATTAACAGCAGATTTGCAATGCGTGCACCTTTAGCTCATTTCTTTAGCACATCATCAGCAGAGAGATTTAAACCTAAACTAGATTCCTGCTCTATTAAATCTCTCCTATATAAATGACTATAGTGTATAGCGTACACAAATATAGTATAGGCTATTTTTGACAAAACACATATACTTTTAGATGAACTGATAGTTACAGAGTGCAATTTGTGTTCTGTTTTGCATGGCTTAGCCAAAATGTGCGTGAGTTTAGGCCTTTATTAATCTACAGTTAGCCTTTAACTTCGATGTCGTGGATGTCAATGGGGCTTTCGTTCACCCAGAGTTCTTAGCGATCACTATGCTCTTCATTTTGCCTTCACAGTATAGAGAAACCAAAACATTTGCTTTTCATCACCAAAGAGCTCCGCCCACACACTTCCTTTTATGGCCACACAAACGGCCGCCAGTCTTGAGCCAATCAGAACCCGAGTTCTCATTGAAGGTATCTAAAAAGTAAAATGATCAAGCCACAAGGGTGTTAAAGGAACACTCAACTTTAAAAAAATATATATGCTAATTTTCAGCTTAGCTTAGCATAAATCATTGAATTGGATTAGACCATTAGCATCTCACTTAAAAATTATATAAATTCCTTAATGGTAAATTCCCACAAAAGTTAAACAGTTGAGTTTTACCATTTTTTAAATCCATTTAGCTGATCTCCGGGTCTGGCAGGAGCACTTTTTAGTTTAGTATAGCATAAATCATTGAATTGGATTAGACCATTAGCATCTCGTTCTAAAATTATATCTATATAATCTATATCTATATAATGGTAAACCTCAACAGTTTAACAAGCATATTTCCACAAAAATAAGTGGAGTGATCCCTTCAATGCGTTTTTTGCTTTTCGGGTAACTATTTCATCAACCTTGGACTGTAAAACAAAACAAAAAATGTGTCATGCTGAATTCTGACAATTTTATTTGCGACTGTTAGATGCTGAAAAATACTTTGCTGGAAACATTTGACATCATCCGAGCTTCCTGTGGTGAGAGCTGTGATCAACTTCACTCATGTTTAGCTGGTAGAAACTTGTCTACGTAGAACACATTGGGTGATTTTTGAGGTGCTTTTAATGGATTCTGGGGATTTGTCGCCATGTGGCTGGTTTGTTTTTGTTTTTGAATGTATTTATGTGGACGCGACAGGCAAGTGTTTTTGCAGGGGTGGCGCATTTATATGCTGTTGCCATTTTTTGGGCCTCATAAACGGTTGCACTGCATTGTGGGATTTGTATGCACAGAAAGAAAAGAATGTTTTGAAGTGTTTAAAGGTCAAGCTTCCTAGATGGCACCTTCTAAACACCTGATGGGATTGATTTGTTGTCAGCTATAATTTCCAGTCGATCACAGTGAGACGGCAGCTTTTCTGCCCTGATGCTGATCTATCTGGTCTACGAAAGCAAGTATGAAGCGTAAAAGGAAGGATTTCGATGAGAAATAGTCAGTCTTTTGGCCGTTGTGTATTTTCTTAGACTTGCTGCATTTCAACAGATGTTGCTTTGCGACAACGATTTAACGCTGTGAGGAAATCAGGCACATTATTTCTGTAGAAATAAAAACCCGTAAATGATTTCTAGAATAATGCAATATATTTTTGGGTGTAATATGAAATAGTAATGTGATGTTTCATTGACGCATCATCTTTAATGCACCTTTAGAGGCGCGTGTGTGTGTGTGTGTGTGTGCGTGCGTGCGTGTGTGTGTGTGTAAAAGGGACAAAGTCAGGTTTTTTTTTTTTTTTGCATGCTTTTTACATTTTTGAAGGGAAATCAGTCTTACTGTATCTGCTAATATCATTTTAGTATCATTTTCACGTATTATTTTCATCCTTGGTGGAACTTTATGGTACATTTATGTTCATCACATGATTTAACAAACTAATATTTAGTTCTATTTTATTTGTATTGTTTTTTTCTGTATGGGAGAGAAGGGATGAGGTAGATTTCAGGGTTGTTGTTGATGTATGAAACGGTACGAGTTTTGCGGTCTTCCGTGTGAAGATTGTCCAGAGATTACGAGTAAATCTACATGCATCATGCTAGATTTCAATGTGTAAAGGTTTGAACCACTGCAGTGTTTCTCGTGAAATCTCTTAGCCATATCCAGGTTCACCGTCTGATAGTGTCGCCACATTAATGTGCAATGAGATTTTATGTCTGAGATCTTAATAAAGATTTTGTATTTAAATGCTCAGTTTCTGTCGTCTTTCTGTTGGTGGGAGAACATGCTTTTGACATTCAGCATGTGCAATAATTATATATATATAATTATTATTATTATTATTATTTTTATTTATTTATTTTTAGGCTTGTTTATAATTTTAATTTGTATTTTTGTTGGTTTCAGGGCCTATAACCTCTGGTAAAATGACTTCCAATGAAATCTAGCCTTTGGGCTAATTTGGCTACATTTACATTCTTGAGGAATGTTGATTAGTGTACACTGACCCCTGATTGTGAAAATAAATAAACTAAACAAAAAATGTAAATCTAAAAGGTAGTGTCTTGACAACTAAATGAAATAGGCTTAATTTGAAGTACTAAATTGACTGATAATCAATAAATATGAAATATTCAGATAAAAAACCTAGTCAATTGCAAAAGCATTAAAGTTCATTTTACTATTATATATATATTCAACATTTCTCTTTATAATAAGCTATAGACAGACTATCTCCACAACATATTTGATCAACATTCTATCATTTTACATAAACAATAAATGCCTTTATTCTTTAATTAAACAGCCGAATATAAAAGTATATTCAGTCTTTCAGTAGGTCAAAAACCAGCAGATCTTCACTGAACACTAAACTTTTCATTAAATGTGTATAACATCAAGAGCTGCCTGAAACTATCAAAATGACAAAACCACTTCCTTCTACTGCTCCTCTTCTTCCTCTTGTTCCTTTTCCTCCTCCTCTTCTTCTTCTTCTTCTTCCTCTTTCTCTTTTCCTTCTTCTTCCTCCTCTTCTTCTCTGACGTCCTGTTGTGGTTTGCTCTGTGTGGGTTTTCTGTCAACTGTGTCTGATTGTGTGTTGATCTGAGGCCGTGATTGGCTCATTTCGTCGCTCTCCTCGCTGGAGTCCTGATTGGTCGACTGTGCTGATGAATGAGCCGTGCGGAGACACAGGGGGCGGGGCCCAGAGCATGAGGATCTGGCGGAGCTGTTAAAGTGTGACGCCGCCATGCATTCAGCGGTGGAGCGATCACACACACATTGCAGCCGGTCACACACACTCACTCCGAAACCTGCACAATCAATAACTCAATTAGCAACATGCCAGACAAGTGTCGTTGTGCATGAATGCTCTTATCTTATGTGTGTGTGTCATACATTGAGGTTTTGCTTTGTGGCAGCTGACGTGAGCGTTGAGTTTTCTGTTTGTCCTGCAGCCAAACACACTGAGCTGCTCCAGACAGCACTGCTGCAGAAAACAACACCTGATACAGAGACAAACGCCAAGGACAGTCAGGACACAGACACATCCAGCACTGCATACACACATTAGATTAGTCAGTACCACACAAGC
Organism: Danio choprae; assembly: GCA_903798125.1. Taxonomy (NCBI): domain Eukaryota; kingdom Metazoa; phylum Chordata; class Actinopteri; order Cypriniformes; family Danionidae; genus Danio; species Danio choprae. Next base: position 1,837,478 of record CAIGQW010056824.1, read on the forward strand.
CAGGTCAAAATGGAACTATTCTAAAATAATGTGTTTGAAGAAAACATCAAATAAAATAGTAAATACCAGGAAAATTAAATAGTATACACTATGCAAATAAAGGTACAAGACCTGTCACTGGGGCAGTACCTTTTCAAAAGGTACATTTTTGCATTTTACAGGGTGCACATTGGTACTTTAAAGAATACACTTTTGGGTTTATTTTAATGTTAGCTTGAGGTACACATTTGTACTCTTTAGGTATTAATATTTAATTTAAAAGGTACAAATGTGGACCTGTATGATACACAAGTGTACCTTTTGAAAAGGTACGAGCCCATTGACAGGCTTTGTACCTTTATTTTTGAGTGTATATCCAGCATTTCTGTTTAAAGAAATTAAAAAAAAAAAAAAAAAAACTGTTTCATGTTTCTAATATTTAAAATAATAAATGCCTTTACTCTTTAATTAAACAGCCATCAGTTGCAAGTGAATATAAAAGGTCTTTCAGCAGATCTTCACTAAATACTGTGCTAAACGTGCATCCTTTTTCTTTTAAACACACACACACACACAAAAAATATATATATATATAATATACATGTTATATATTACATCATCCATGGATGGACCCTTGAGGATTTATTCAAAAGAAAAAGAAAACTAAGTATACTTTAAGTTAAACTATTGGCAAATTTGTGAGTAAATTGTGTGTTCTGACCGGTCCAATCGGTCCACTGGTTGTCCTGTCCCCTGCTGACCACAGTAGCAGCCGTGGTGTTGATACTCATGTGGGCATCGTCCGGTCAGACAGTGTAACATTTCTCCCAGAGCTGACATGTCCCTCAACACCTGTCCAGATGCGCTGTACTGGAGGAAAGACATGCTACACTCTACGAACACAAACACACACACATTGTTTGTTTGTTTTTGTTGTTGTTTTGTGACATTGAAATAAAAGACCTAAAATTCATACCTGTAACTTAATTTAGTTGAGTGTGTTATAGGTGTGGTTTTCCAAAATAAGTTATGTATTTAATCCTTCAAATACTCAAAATTGTCAAAAATCGCATACTTCTCGTGTAGATACTAAATTTTAAACTGTCAGAAAACTTATATATTCCACTTATATAGTCTAAATGTGAGTAGAATGAATGGAATTCGCCATTTATCTTTACCACATGACCTACCATTGCTTTACATCCATTCATAAATTCTCTCCCGTGGCCTGATGGGCTATTACAGTGTCCATTGGATGCGCACTACAGAATCTCACCAGAAGTCATTCAAGTACCTCTGGCCTACTGTTTTTCTAATACTGTGAATTTGGACCAACATACTACTCATCTCACATACTGTTTTTCACATACTATATAGTATGGAAGTATGCGATTTCAGACACACCATCAGTTATGCTTTATGTCATGTATTTATGTCATGGTATTTAATGTCTGCGTTAACCGAAAGTTGCTAAAAACTCTTATTGCATTATGCTGATGTACTTCCAACTGAATTGAAATACTGAGTAGGGGGCGGGGCTTTCTTTTGCACATCATTTCAGTTTCAGTGGATTAGCACAGATTAATTGTTTACTCTCTACATTTCTCACCTTCAGAGTCTTTTTGCTGCTGCAAATCTGTGAGTCCAGCTGCTTCCAACAGAGATAAAGCAAAGAATGGCAGCGCTCGTCCCCGGACCCGAAGAGACTCTGGAAAACACACACAAACACATAGACTGTTGTCTCTGGAGTCTAGACGCATGTGCTGGAGTGTTTGGAGAACAGCTTAATGTAATTTACTCAAGCAGGACATGTCCTTGGATGAACATCCTAGAACAGCATTACCATACCAATCGGCCAATTAGATATTTAGATCATCAACCAATCATTTCCCTTTGATTTCATGAGTAGGTTATGAACAAGTTTGACTGATCCCAGTAATATTTGCAAAATTTGTCCAGACCTGCTCTTGGAGATTCACTGTCCTACACACCTGAGATCCAACCTTAATTCATACATAGCTTGAAAAAGCTAATCAAGGTCTTCTGACTAGAGTTCTTCCCAACCGAACCCGAACACATGCATATATTAATTTTTATAAAGTAAGTCTTGACCTGAGAGAGACCTGATAAAATTAGACCCAAATGCAAGCCGACCTGATGGGATTTTTTTTTATCTATCTGTATCTGCATGTAAATATGGCATTGACGTGTGCAAAAGCCTGAAGTCCCAGTCAGTAAAAAATAAAAAAATACATTTCTGTGGTCAGGCTGACTGATATAGCCACTGCTCCCAATCTTCCATTTATTTATTTAGTTTACTCCTTTATTATTACATTCGATTATTGCCTGCCTGATTAAATTATGTCTGAGTTCGCTTTTCATCTGTCACCAGTATTGGAAAAAATAAACACGATAGCTAGATAAAAGTTTAATTTATAGGCTAATAGATCATGGATTAACTAGTGTTATTCTGTTACCTCATCTCTGTTGCACACAAAAAAGAAATATGACCTGCATAAATACGTAAGTAAATGTAAGTAAGGGTGAGTAAATGATGACAGATTTTTCTGTTTGCGGTGAACTATCCCTTTAATTAAATTAGTCTAAAACTTTTTGGGTCGTGTCAAGTATAAACATATCAATTATTCATTAATTAGTTCATTTTCTTTTCAGCTTGGTCCCTTTATTAATCAGGGGCCAACTTATCCAGCATATGTTTTACGCAGCGGATGCCCTTCCATCTGCAACCCATCACCCTCTAACAGGGGCAGCATGGTGGTGCAGTGGGTAGCACAATCGCCTCACAGTAAGAAGGTCGGTTGTTTGAGCCCCGGCTGGGTCAGTTGCCGAAAAGAAAATTAATGAATGAATGAACCCTCTAACACTGAACCAACACACATCCGAGGCACTCATCGAAGTTTTGGACCCAAACCCGCTCAGGTCTCAGGTTGGTAGGGCTTTTTATATAAATACAATTTTATATAAATTAATAATTAATACAAGAGTGTATTGAGTATGATTTTTCCTGCCAACCTTGTGTTTTAAGAAAGTTAAATCACCAGTTGCCTCACAGTGGCGCAGTGGGTAGCACGTTCGCCTCACAGCAAGAAGGTCGCTGATTGCTGGTTCGAGCCTCGGCTGGGTCAGTTGGCCTTTCTGTGTGGAGTTTGCATGTTCTCCCTGTGTTGGCGTGGGTTTCCTCCGGGTGCTCCGGTTTCCCCCACAAGTCCAAAGACATGCGGTACAGGTGAATTGGGTAGACTAAATTGTCCGTAGTGTATGAGTGTGAATGGGTGTGTATGGATGTTTCCCAGAGATGGGTTGCAGCTGGAAGGGCATCCGCTGCGTAAAACATATGCTGGATAAGTTGGCGGTTCATTCCGCTGTGGCGACCGCAGATTAATAAAGGGACTAAGCCGAAATGAAAATGAATGAATGAATGAAATCACCAGTTTGAAAATACATCAGCTTTCAACCAAACTAAAAATCTATTTAGACTGGACAATATGTAAAACTTGCAGCAGAAACATCCCTGTGACATTCAGCAACACATCGAATCCAAGAGCTGTATTTTTAAAATCAATATATATTTTTTAAATGTACATATAAAATAGGCCTATTACTATTTAATTTATTTATTAGTAAAAAAAAGATATATTGAAACAAATTTGAAATAGAAATATAAAAATGATTTTGGCAGGCTAATCAAATAATTTTACTGCATTTCTGTTCAATTCCTGTGTTTGAGACTTAAATTAAAAATATATATATATATTAAAATTCATTCATTCATTCATTTTCATTCCGGCTTAGTCCCTTTATTAATCTGGGGTCGCCACAGCGGAATGAACCGCCAACTTATCCAGCATATGTTTTACACAGCGGATGCCCTTCCAGCTGCAACCCATCTCTGGGAAACATCCATACACACCCATTCACACTCATACACTACGGACAATTTAGCTTACCCAATTCACCTGTACCGCATGTCTTTGGACTTGTGGGGGAAACCTATATTAAAATTATTAAAGATAAAATTATTTAAGCTTTTTCTTTATAATTAATTGATTAAATTTTTAAATATGTGATACATAATAACATGACACCAGAGCTGTATATGCAGTGTGCAAACTTGATACTGCATATCGCGCAAGATTTGCCAATCAGATTTTTCCGAAAGAGAATTTTTAACCATGACAGCACTACAGATCTGATCTTGGTGGTCCAGTGAAGACCTTTACTTTTGACTTATTAGGAACTGTGCAGGACACTGGCCTTCCATAAGTAGGATTTGCCCATATTGGCCCTTCAGGGCAGGTTGATCCACTCTGATCTCCCCTCCCAGATCCAATGGAAAAGTCCTAACCCCATTACAAATGTACCCTTGATAAATCAAATTATTGTAAATTAAAGTTACAGATTATCATTGTTACCAGTTTTCTCTGATTCCTGAGAGCTGTCCGAGGGCTCTTTTTCTTCCTCCTTCTCCTCTTCCTCAGCAGACTCCTGATGACTCAATGACAGTGACCGATCAGTGATGGGATGGGAAGGTTTCTGAGGATGAGTGATAGTTTCAACAGCAGCCCGTCCTGATGTTGTGGTCCATGTGCTGATGGGCTTTTGAGGAACCACAGTTGTGCTCTTGTGGTTCGTAGTTGGTTTTACAACTGTTGGTGCTGGTGATACATTATGAACCACAGGTTTAGGGATCGGTGCTGGAATGACCCAATTGGATGGACTGGTCTGGCTCACCCTAAATGGGATGGTGGTGGTTTGGCTTTTGGCTGATTTATCATCTTCTTCATCACTTTGTAACTCTTCCTTACTCTCTTCCTTGTCCATTTTTTGTGTTGGAGTTGATGGTTCTATTGTGCTTGATTTAAAATTCTGTTCCGCGCTGCTTTCTAGACTCTCGTTTGGCATGTTTGCTGTTAAATCCCTCTCTTTTTCTGTCTTTTTGTCTTCCTTGCTCTCTCGCTTTCCTTCATTTGATATATCTCTCTCCTCATTTCCTTTCATAGATGGAAACTGCACAGAAGCTTCTGTGTTTTTACTGGTCACCACTGAGGAGGTTGTTTCATGATGCAAGCTTTGATTGGTTGTTACTTTAGTGGGTGTGGTCATCAAAACCATATAAGGGCTCTGTGTTGAATGTACTTCCTCTTCTTCTTCCTCTCCTGATTCTTCACTCTTTTCTTCTGTTATAATATGTTCGTTGACATGTGGTTTAGTGATGTCATTTGTGTAGTTAGTTGTAGTGTGCGTTTGTATGAGTGTAGTATGTTCAAAAGTGTGTGTAATAGGTTTTAAAACATTGCTTGCGGCCGACTGACGTTTGTCTTCATCGCTTTCATCGGCATCTTTGTCAGATGGATGATGGTCAGGTTGTGTGTGAGTGTGTGCATATGTTATTGGTGGGATCAAGTGGGGTGTGTTTTTATCTGGTAAGTCAGTGACATTCTGTAATTTTGTTAGCGCCATGCTAACAGTCGGCTCATCTGTCATAAAACAAAATATTGTAGTCAGAAACGTCAAATGTTTTAATGAGGTTATTTGAGTTTGTGTTTTCAGTATATGACAGGCTTACTGTTTGTGCTCCATTGCACTGCATTGTGGGTAGTAAGGGCTTCCACGTTGTCTCCACCAGGCTCTTCGGTTGTCACCACAGCAGTAACTAACATACAGAAAATATATGTATTATGATGGTCTTAAATGTCATAAAAAGTCATAGAATTATAAAAGTTATACAAATAAAAATGCATAAAATACAGGTTTTAATAGGCCTGTAGTTTCTTGAGGTTAGTTCAAAAAGTTTTTGCAATCCCTGTAAAAACTTTCAAGCAGCTTTACCTAGACATAATAGTAATTTAGTTACTAGTTTTATTTTAATGTTCGGATTGTTTGAAAATATAACGACTTATTACTTTTTTCAGTTGGCCAACGTCACTCCAAATGTACAAACATTATCATTTTTTATCATATTTGTGTTCATTTATCAAGTTACCATTAGCCATTCTGAAAACTGACTGGATTTTAAAATTAACTGTCATTTAATGTTTTTAAAGTAGCTTTGTCCAGGATTAATTTATGGTAACACTTTCAAATAATGGTCCATTGATAATGTTAATTAATGTATTAACTACCATGAACTAGGTATGACCAATAATTTTACAGCATTTTATTATAAATAGTTAATATTTATTTATAAAGCGCTTTTAAAAACAGCGAGTGTTTACCAAAGTGCTGTACAAGGATACACAATTTAAAGCAAAGGATAAATAAAAGAGACATAAGACTTTCATATGGTGTTAAATCCCAAAGAGTAAAATGAGTTTTAATTTAATTCATGTCAAGTCAATATTTATTTATAAATAGTATAAAAGTATAAATATTATAGTTCAACATTTACTAATGCATTATGAAAATACAAAAGTTGTGCTTGTTAACATTAGTTAATGAACTGTGAGTGAACATAAACTAACAATGAACAACTTTATCTTATTTAACTAACGTTAACAAAGATGAATAAACACTATAATAAATGTATTGCCCATTGTTTGTTTATGTTAGTAAATACATTAACTAACATTAACGAATGGACCATTATTTTAAGGAGTTACCTAATATAATATTAACTAACCCCATGCAAGAATATTAGTACAACCTGGGTATTTTTGCTTTTCAAACATTTCATACATTTTATTACATTAAACATTATTTATTTATTAATTGCAATTTCAAAGTGTAGAAACATATTGAATATTTAAATAGGCCTTTATTTACAGTATTGTTTTTTACAATATGTCTACTTTAGGTATTGCTCGATTTACTTAGATATGTTATAGATACAGATAGACCTTGGCTCCTAGTATTTCATTAATTGTTAACTGTTTAATTAATATACATAGCTTTTCTTTCTTTAAGAAGCCAGCAGCTATACAAAATGAATCTAAAGAGCCGTAGCTGAACTCACACTGTGGAGTTTAAAGGCTGGTCGTCATTTGGAAACATTTGATCATATATGATTAAGCATTTTTTTTTAACTGTGCTGGAAATGCACAGAACACTTTTGATGTTGAAGCTGGGATGAATTTGTTTGTGACTTGCAAAAACTCAAAATGCACGAACCAAAACATTGCATCTGAGGCTCTGACCAAAGCTCTTACCATTGGAGAGCCCTTCCTCATATTCCACTGGCTCTTCCTCTCTTTCAAGTGAGCTTTCTCTGTCTGGGTTTCTGCCCAGCTCTTTCTCCCCGGCTTCATTCTCCTCCTCCTCTGGACCTGAAGATGAAGTTCAGCTTAGATCAGTGAAGTTTTTAAGACTACTGGAGTTTCCAGAACTTGAGATAAAAGAGGGGGGGGGAAATAACCCTCTAGGCTATAGAAAAAAACTAAATATAGGTTCAGTGAAGTGCTTTACCTGACTGATATATCCCTGGATACTCTGTACTCTGGATATTGCTGCTAAGAGAGTCATTGACCGGCACCAGCTCATTAGTGAAGTTGCTCATAGTCTCATTCAGCGTGCCAATTACTTCTGATAAATGAAGCAATAAAGAGAGTTTTTTTTTTATTTTGTGCTATTTTAAACAAATCCTTAAAGCAGAAAATATTCAGGATTTATGCTGTGTATGTACAGTTATATGCCTGTGAATTTTCTTTTGATGTTTAATAGACCAAGAGTATGTTCTATAATATTTTTTCTTCTAGAGAAAATCTTATTTGTTTTATTTCAGTTAGAATAAAAGCAGTTTGTTTTTTTTTTAACCATTTTAAGGTCAATATTATTAGCCCCCTTAAGCAATATTTTTTTTTCTGACTGTCTACAAAACAAACCACTGTTATACAATGACTTGCCGATTCTTATCTCCCCCCACACACCACCACATGACAACCTCAAAATATTATTCAATTCTGAGTGTGCCTCACAGGTGAGTGGGCTTGACAAACCACCTGTAGCAAACACACTCTTTCATCTCTCTGACACTTTAACCGACACTTGCACCAGTTTTGCGACACCAACCTACAACCTACAACCACTCCACGTCTCTAAAAAAACATTTAGGAAGTGAGCTTCACACAGATGAATGGGCTTGACAAACCACCTGTTGAAACACTCTTCTGTCTCTCTAAAAAAAAAAAAAAAAAAGAGACAAAAAAACCTCCTTATTCTAGCATTTAATTCCCTGAGCACCAACAGTTCCTATAATCACTTCTTGTGTGTATTGCCACTTGTTTTTGAACCACTGAACGCCTCCTCATTTGTAAGTCGCTTTGGACAAAATGTCTAAATGTAAATGTATATTCACTTATTCACCATATTGTTTCAAAATGAAATGTTGTCAGAGCAGAGATCAGTCCCATAATTAATTTACAAGGCATAAATAAACAAAAAAACACCCACAAATCATGAGCTGCAAACAAATATATCGTTTAATATATAGAAATAGTTTACCCACAAATTTCAATTTAAACAGTTGGCACCAATAGCCTAGTGGTACTGTGCGCCGACATATAACACAGAAGTGTTCACAGTGACCTGAGTTTGAATCTCAGCTCAAGGTCCTTTACCCTCTCTCTGCTCCCAATGCTTTCCTGTCTGAAATCTACACTGTCCTATATCATAATAAAGATGAAAAAAATTATTATTAAAATGTATTTCTTTATTTTGTTGAACACTAAAGATATGTCCAGGAAAGCTGAAAACCTGTATCTATTGACTTCCACAGAAGGAAAAACAAATACTATGGAAGTCAGTGGTTCAGGTTTTTAGCATTTTTTTTTTAAATATGTGGAACACAAAAGAAGATATATGAGAGAAAGCTGGAAACCTTTAACCATTGACATCCATAGTATTATGAAAGTCAATGGTTCGACTTTCTTCAAAATACCCTCAGTGTTCATAAAATAAAGAAACTCCTAAAGGTTTGAAATCACTTGAGGGTGCGTAAATAGTGAATAAATTTTCATTTTTGAGTGAACTATCCTTTTAAGCAGAAACACAGAGTTTTCAACAGTAGTTTCATTAGATAATATTATAGTCAGATTCATTAATAATATTATACATACATCCATAAACTTTTCAAGTAATATAAAAAGTATTTATTCATTCATGTACATTAATATGCTGTTTTATCTTAACACATTTCTGTTCATTACCATAGAACATGGTCTCCATGTCGATGTCTGATAGAGGAAGATCCACCCTTTCTGAGACACAAACCACACATATATTTAGGCAATCTGTGATGTCACTCAAACACAAATAGTTGTTAATAGATTGGTACAAGCAAGTGGGCCGATGATCCATTCATTTATACAGTAAAGCACGTTTAAAAACACAACAAAGCTAAAGCAATTATAAAAACAACAAACACAATGATCTAATGTGGCTCTACAGCCTCACCTGTTACATTGACCACATCACTAATGTAGGTGTCATTATCAAGTAGATCCGTCACAAAGGGAGAAACTAAAAGGAACATATAAGAAAGATAAACACTTTCTAATGTTATCATGCCATATCTTTATATCTTCATCACTTCATCTCATCTGTGAAAGATAAAGATGCTTCAATTTAATACTGTTACCTGTCTGTGACGTGATTGGCTGGTTTTCTCGGTCCTGTCTTGTGACTGGATGGTTAAAGCTGATGCAGTCTATAACCATTCGATCACACTGACAAAATCCTTCATCACAGGAATCCAACATATCTGCAAAAAATTGGACACAGTAGTTGGTTCAGCGTACTCTATTCTCCACACAAAAAAAATAACCTAATAATGTTGTATAAATACTGTATGCTCAGTTACACTATTAGGATGCAGTACAAATATTGTAGCTCCTTGTCTATAATGTTACATACTGTATGGAAGCTTGTTTACACCACAAAATAAATATTTTTTTTATTATAGGACTTTCAGATTGTTCTATTTGACCGCATTTAAACATTATGCAAACATGTTTCTTCAACAAAATAAAAAGTACAAGGAATTATTTTGTGCAATTTAGACTTTTTTTTTCATTTTCTCAGTATTGCAAGATTCTATTTTTGAGTTAGAAATTAGAACTTGGGGCAATACAGTGGCTCAGTGGGTAGCACTGTTGCCTCACAGCAAGACGGTCACTAGTTCGAGTCCCGGCTGGATCAGTTGGCATTTCTGTGTGGAGTTTGCATGTTCTCCCTGTGTTCGCATGAGCTTCCTCCGGGTGCTCCGGTTTCCCCCACAGTCCAAAGACATGTGCTATAGGTGAATTGAATAAACTAAATTGGCCGTAGTGTATGAGTGTGTGTGAATGAGTGTGTATGGTTGTTTCCCCATACTGGGTTGCAGCTGAAAAATATATGCTGGATAAGTTGGCAGTTCATTCCACTGTGGCGACCCCTGATGAATAAAGGGACTAAAGGGAATAAAGTCGAAGGAAAATAAATGAATGAATGAATGAATGAATGAATTTAAATTATATTTTGGCAATCTGAAAAAAAAAGTGACAGATTCTTGTCAAATTCTCAGAATTACAAAAATTAAGATAAAATATACAAACTGTAAACTGGCGATTATGAGATACAGTCACAATTCTGGCAGATTTTGTTAAAGATAATAGCAAATTTATATTATTAGTTCACAATGTAGTTTTTGTTCCTTAAAATTGCTTGTTTATATCTTGTCATCCTGAGTAAAAAGGCAGAATAATGAGAGAATTGTGAGAAATACTGTTCAAATACTGCACTGTTGAAACTTTTTTGGGTTGCACACTTAGAATTCAAAGGAATATAGTGTGATAAAAAAAGTGTTTAGTGTGTGTTTGTGTGCATCAGAAACAGGCTTCCACATAACCTTTTAAGGTTCTGTAATCTGGATCCATATTTTGAAAATATATACTTACCGCAGCTGGAGTTGTAGCTGCAGGTGTAGTTGTTGTTTGTTGGTGTCCTTCGACTGCAGTTTCTCTCCTTTAGCTCTTGTGAACATCTCAAGTGAGTAAAACAACACCTACAAACACAATAACAATCAACCATATCAATATCTGTGTACATATATATATATATATATATATATATATATATATATATATATATATATATGTACGTACGTATGTCTGTCTGTCTGTCTGTGTGTTTGTGTGTGTGTGTGTGTGCGCGTGTGCAGAAATACATTGTGTGGGTCAAAATAAATTATTTTTCTTTTATGCCAAAAATCAATATAATAGTAAATAAAAATGCTTCATGCTCCATTAAAATATTCTGTAAATTTTGTAGTCAATATATCAAAACTCACTTTTCTTTATTAGTTAAATGCCTTGCTAACAGCTTAATTTGGACCATTTTAAATGCTTTTAGATTTTTCTAGACCCTGAGATTGCAGATTTTCAAATATTTGTATATCAACCAGATATTGCCCAATCCGAACAAAGCATACATCAATTTAATCAACTTTCATGTGATGTATAAATTTCCTATTTCTGTTCATTTTAACGCATTGAAACATAACCTTTCGACATTACGATATATTGGCATTGAACAAGTGAAGGTTTCGAGAAGGGGTGGGGTCATAGACTTTTATTGCAGAGGGAAGCGTTTTACATTTACACATTGAATACTTTGTCTCCGAGAGGTTTAAATTTGGATTTTGATTTGAAATCTTTTTTGTATTTGTATGTATGCATCTCATATTGTCATATGTATTCTGTTGTATGTGTGTGTTTGTTTTTCCCCCCTTGTTTACTCCCTTGTTGGTTGATTGGTGTGATTATTGTTTGCAGGTGTGATGTGTAGAGCTGTACTCTTTCTTGAGTTCTCCAATTGTTTTGTTTAACCTGATGAAGACCATGTAGGTGGAAACGTTGTTACATTAAAACATTTTTGAGAGCTAAAGCAGCAGTGTGCCGATTTTCTTTTGACCTTTTGCCACTGTATACATTTACTCACACAAAAAACGTACATAAATGACGTGGTTTTGTGGTCATTCATAAATTCAGCAATTTTCCGTAAATAAAAAGTAAAAGGTAAATTAAAGCAAATTAAAGTGCATATGTAGCTATACCTATATGTCCGCCTTTACAATAATAATACGTGCACATTAACATAAAGGGCATACTTGTTTTGGTCTGCATGTTTTCATTTAATCTATTTACCCAATCTTCATAGCAAAGCAGCTAACAGACAGAAAGTGTGGTCCAAGCACGCGTGTGTGTGTGGACTTCCCTGTGAAGTTAATACATCCATTTAAAATCTTCCCCCCTCCCGAGTCTAATTTCATCCGCTTCATCCGCTTCATCTCACCGGTCGAGCGCGTCTGCGGGCTGTATCTGCTGGATGTCCCGCGTGTTTGCGTTACTGCAGTAATGCCCGTGATCCTGAATGTCTGCGGGACAGAGTCCAGTCTCACACCGCAGACTGACCGCAAACTCCAGCACTGACCGCAGGTCTTCAAACACCGCGTAGAGCCAGGTCAACCGCACACCCAGACAGTCTGTACGACACAAATATACCCGTATTTTAACGGTCAGTGTGGTTAATGGGGTTTTATACATTACGTCGTTTATATGAAACATTCATTGATTAATTTTCTCGTGATTATTTGTTTATGTTAATTCAACTCACCAATCAGAAGCTCGTCAGAGTTGAGGTCATTTGTTTCTGGGCAGAAAACAGCAGCGCCGTGAACTGCACGAACAAATATATAAAGCAATCAATCGATAAATAAGTAACATATCAACAAAACTGCAGTACTATAAATTGGTTAAACATTGGGTTATCAATTTTACTTAACCATTTTAAATATTACTATAAAGGTTTTACTACATTTAACTGTACTATATTTAACATGGCTACAATGTTAGCTACTATAGCAAGATATATTTTAAAAAGCGTTTGGTCTGGAAAACATCTGCTGTGTAAAAAGATTTGATAAACATCTTAAAAATGTCTGTTTGCATATATTAGCACATTGGAGTTAAGGTTCAGTGAAGCTTTAGACAGTTTCTACTGTGTTTCAGCATGTTGCTAACATGATTCTACCTAGCATGGTGGGGTTTTTTTGGTGTTTAAAAAAAAACAGGATAGATGAATAGAAAGATAGATAAATCTGTTTTATTAGCCTTTTAAATTGTAAACATCTTAAAGACATTATATACGTGTGTGATGGATGAATGTTTGTAATGTGATTTAACATAGTGCAAATATTTTAGCACAGTGCTACCATGTTTTATTAGGTTGCTAAGATGTTTCTCGTGTAATTCCGAACAGTGTTTACATATATTAGCATGTTTACTACATTTAACATGGCTACAATGTTTATAATATTACTATACATTTTATTTACAAAAACATAAATTACAGTAAAAGTTGTACATTTGTATAATTATTTGTTAATGTTGCTGCAAGTTGCGTTTTTTTAAAGATTTATCGCTATAAAAAAATAAACAGATTCAATATTCTGTATATGACAAAAATAACCTAATATATAGTCTTCCTGTGTAACTAATAAAGTGTTAAATAGTTTGGTTTTTTTTATTGCTTTTGTAAATTATACAAGAACTATTTTACTACTAATCAACCAAAATATTTTAGTCAAGCAATGAACAAATAGATAAGTTAATAAGCCTCCGAATATTAAAAAAATGGAAATTAAAATAATTAAAAAACAATAAACATCATTTATAACACATGCATCATGGTGGCGCAGTGGGTAGCACGATCGCCTCACAGCAAGAAGGTCGCTGATTCGAGTCTCTGCTGGGTCAGTTGGCGTTTCTGTGTGGAGTTTGCATGTTCTCCCGTGTTCACGTAGGTATTTTCTGGGTGCTCCGGTTTCCCCCACAAGTCCAAAGACATGCGGTACAGGTGAATTGAGTAAGCTAAATTTTCCGTAGTGTGTGTGTGTGTGTGGATGTGAATGAGTGTGTATGGATGTTTCCCAGTGATGGGTTGCAGCTTGAAGGGCATCCGCTGCGTAAAACATATGCTGGAAAAAAGGACTAAGCCGAAAATGAATGAATGAATTTATAACACATGCATTGAATTAATGATTAATTAGCTGCCAAAAGTTTTCTCAATATTGCATATGTAAGTTTACATGTGGGGAAAAAAGTGACAGATTCTTGTAAAATTCTCAGAATTACAAAAATAAAGTTAAAATATATAAACTATAAACTGGCAATTTTGAGATATAATCACAATTCTGGCAGATTATTTTAAAGATAATAGCAAATTTAGCTCGTCAGAGTTGAGGTCATTTGTTTCTGGGCAGAAAACAGCAGTGCTGTGAACTGCACAGAGAAATTAATCAATAAAATTAATCATAAAAATCAATAAATAACATAACCTGCAAAAAATAACCTAATATATAGTCCAAGTGTACAAGACTATATATAATGTCAAGAAACCTGCAAGGGTTAAACATTAGGTTATAAATTTTACTATAAAACTTTAAATATTACTATAAAGCTTTACCTATATTTTACTAAACACTGCTATAATGTTTTTAATATTGCTATACTTTTTTCAAACAAATAGATAGATAAGTAAATAACCTATTAAAAAAGGAAATTAAAATAATAAACAATAAACAAATCATTTATAACACATGCATTGAATTAATGGTTAATGAGCTGCCAATAAAATTACATGCACATTTTGAAGATGCTTAATTGTTGCATTTTATGCAAAAGTAAATTTTTGCTGCAATTAAAAAAGTGTAAACATACTTTAGTCTTTAATTATTCTTGCTCACTGATAAAACTAAAGAGTGTTTTAAAGGGGTTTTTTGTGTACATTTCAGCTTCAATGTGATAAATTCACTCTCACCTGGCAGAAGAATGCTTGCATAATCTCACCTTTCTGGAGCGCGAAGAGGAAAAGAAGATACAGCAGCCTCATCTTTAAAAGAATCAGTCGTACAATCCAGTTTTCATGCAATCAGTCCTGCACTGTGTGACTGAATCAAAAGTTTCAGCAGTCAGACATCCACACATCCAAACTCTACTTCACAATCTCTTCTAATGCAGGGGTGTGTAGGAGATGAGAAAACAATCCCAAAAATGAACAAAGGCCTATTTAGGACATGGTGAAAGGTCAAAGGGCAAAAAGGCTGTCATAGTAACAGAGCTGAAGGAAGTACACAATCTTTACGTTTGTATCAGGTCACACAAGTTGAGATGATGTGGGCCCTGACACACACACACACACACACACACACACACACACACACACACACACACACACACACACACACCTTCTATGCCTCTCTTTTATGCAGGGTAAAAGGTCATGACCTCTAGTAATTTACCTTCTCAAACAACTGACCTTTGTGTGTGGACAGGAACTGATAGAAAGTGGGGGTTGTAAATGACTCTTTGTGTTCTCTGGGTTTCTACAGAGCTAGAATGTTCATTCCGCTTATGCAGCAATTCTGATTTAAAGTAAATTCCCACCACACGCTCAAACATATTAGGTGTGGTGAACCATTTTCATGCTGACTAGATAAAAGAGTTTGTCAGGAGTCAAGATAGGCTTTGAGGTTGGTTTTAGAATGTCTGGCCTGACATTTTAAGAAAAACTAATTGTAAAAGCCTGAAATTTGAAACAAAGAGAAAAATAGATCCAGATAAAGCACATAATAAAACCTTACATTTATATAGTGCTTTCTGGACACTCAAAGCGCTTTACACATTGGGGGGAATCTTCTCATCCACCACCAGTGTGCAGCATCCACCTGGATGACGCGACGGCAGCCATATTGAGCCAGACCACACACCACACACCACACACTAGCTGATTGGTGGAGAGCAGACAGAGTAATGAAGCCAATAATGGTATGGGGATGGTTAGGAGGCTATGATGGACATAGGCCAGTTGGCAAATTTGGCCAGGATACTGGGGTTAAACCCCTACACTTTTTCAAAGGATTTTTAACGACCACAGAGGGTCGGGACCTTGGTTTAACGTCTCATCCGAACACTCACTGAGCAGTGTAGAGTCCCCATCATTAGGACCACATAGACCGCAGGTTGAGTTCCCCCTGCTGGTCTCACTAACACCACTTCCAGCAGCAACCTAGCTTTCCCATGTGGTGTCTCATCCAGGTACTGACCGGGCGCAGCCCTGCTTAGCTTCAGTGGGCAACCATGTAAGAGTTGCAGAGAGCTAGCTGCCGGCTCAACATGTATGTCTGAAAGATGTATTTTAAAGAGCGTTTGGTCTGGAAAACATCTGCTATGTGAAAAGATTTCATGAACTGCTTTAAAAGGTCTGTTTCCATAAACTGTATTAGCACATTGGAGTTAAGGTTCAGTGAAGCTTTGGACAGTTTCTAGCATGTTTTTCAAAGTTGCTACTAGGTTTCAGCATGTTGCTAACATGATTCTAGCTAGCATGGTGTGTTTTTTTTTTTGGTTTTTAAAAAAAAAAGCAGGATAAATGGATAGAAAGATAGATAAATCTGTTTTACTAGCCTTCTAAATCGTAAACATCTTAAAGACATTATATATGTGTGTGATGGATAGAATGTTTGTAATGTGATTTAACATAGTGCTAATGTTTTAGCACAGTGCTACCATGTTTTATTAGGTTGCTAAGATGTTTCTCATGTAATTCCTAACAGTTTACATATATTAGCATATTGGTGTAAAGGTTCAGTGAAGCTTTAGACAGTTTCTAGTATGTTTTATCAAGCTGCTACTATGTTTCAGCATGTTGCTAGCATGATTCCTGCTAGCATGGTGTTATAGATAGACAGACAGACAGACAGACTGACTGACTGACTGACTGACTGACAGATAGATAGATTTGACTTGACTTGATTTTTGATTTAATTTTAGTGTTTGTTAGTGTAGTTCCACATCAAAAATCTGACATAGGTAAATACGTTTGGTTTTATTCATTTTCATAAAGACAAAGTACAATTTGGACACTACAGATTCACACACTGCTCAGATTCAGTGGGGTGTTTTACAGAGCGGTTTCTCTCACACATACATAAACACACACGTTCTTCAGGTTAGATGTCTGTCACCTCGTCTTACATCTTCACACACATTCTTGCCAGACATTTCTGCTTCAGATCTGAGAGAGAGAGAGAGAAAGAAAAGGCTTCAAGACAAACTGAAACTTAACCAGGCAGCAATGTGTGTTATTAAATATTGTGTATGAATAAGTAAATGTTAAATATAGGCTATTAGTACATTTATTATTGTTTGGAATGTTTTGTTGAAATATGTGTGTAGCATGTTTTATGTAAATTTATTTGTAAATAAAGAATTGTTCTGATTATACTTTATTTTGATATGCTGTATGAAGTTAAAAGATATAGTTTGATGATTATAT
>CAIGQW010056824.1:1855184-1868505 GCA_903798125.1 Danio choprae
AACCTAGAGGTTATCCGCACATACGGTGTTGGGCGTAATTAGTTACTAAGTAACGAGTTATTGTAATTAGATTACTTTTCTGCAGAAAAAGTAAAGTAAGGGATTACTTTTCATTCATTCATTCATTTTCTTTTCGGCTTAGTCCCTTTATTAATCTGGGGTCGCCACAGCGGAATGAACCGCCAACTTATCAGCATATGTTTTACGCAATGGATGCCCTTCCAGCCGCAACCCATCACTGGGAAACATCCATTCACACACATACACTATGGACAATTTAGCTTACCCAATTCACCTATGTCTTTGGACTTGTGGGGGAAACCGGAGCACCTGGAGGAAACCCATGCAAACACGGGGAGAACATGCAAACTCCACACAGAAATGCCAACTGACCCAACCGAGGCTCGAATCAGCGACCTTCTTGCTGTGAGGCGATTGTGCTACCCACTGCGCCACCGTGTTGCCCTACATTACTTTTGTTCCTTTACTTTGTGACTTTAAACACAAACCTGCTGGATATTCTGTAATATAAATTGCATTTAATTGCAGTGTGTGCAGGAATTCTATCAGAATTTTAAGGAAATCTTTTATAATTTCTATTGTTAAATACTAGTCCATTATAATGATTCTCAGTAGGACACAACGTCTTTTTTTACATTTAATTTTTTTATGACGAGGACATTTTTCTAGGTGACACTCTTTAACTATCTACTAGCAAAACATTATTCCAATATATATATATTAAATTATCATAAATATTAGCTAATATCTTACAGAAGCCTAAAGGATTAAAAAAATAAATTAAAAAAAATTTAGGATGGAAATAAACACTTAACGTTAAGTCAAATTTCCCACTATTAATTAAATTAATTTGTCACAATTGTGAGTTTATAGGGGATCTTGCAAATTTCTGGCAGTTCTAAGTTTACATATAATAATTCAGATGGGTTTTTTTTCCAGAAATAAACAATTGCTAAACAATCTCTTAAACTAAAAAACTGCTAGATGTTTACTAGCAACTGTGGGATATAAAATTGCAATTCTAAGAAAGAAATTATTATTGTTGTTATTTATTTTTATTATTATTATTATTATTATTATTATGTTATTCAGTCACAGAAACAAGCTTCCATCATATCCAATATGAACTCTCACTCACTCACTTTCGTTCAGCTTAGTCTCTGATTTATCACAACAGTGGAATGAACCGCCAATTATATGTTTTATCCAGCAGATGCCTTTCAAGCCACACTAATATGAGCCCTAATGCAATAATCAGAAAGTCCTGCAATATCAGCTCATGTCTGCTCTTGGCTAACTTGTGCCATTTCAGTGCATTTCTGCTTCATCAGCTCATGTCCGACATCACACAATTATAGCTGAGAATGCTTGTGTGGTCAGTAAACAAGGAGCCGCATGTGGCCTTAAATGACTGGAGATTCTCAAGAACTAACCAAACACGATCAACAATCTTTGACGGTTCAGTTCGCCGCTGGAGACGCTCTAATCAGGTGTCTGTCTGCAACCTGTTTCATCTTCTGTCTCTGTCCGGCACAACACAACACACACACACTTCACCATCATTAAAACTGACCCTAGACATCATTAGTCTGGTAGGAAGAGTGTTTTAATGGGATCACATACACACAAGTATCCACACACACACACACACACACACACATGCATGCGCACACAAACACGCACACGCACACGCACACACATGCAGATCCGTTAATGAGCTGACCTGTGTGTGTGTGTGTGTGTGTGTGTGTGTGTGTGTGCGCGCGTGTGTGTGTGTGCGCGTGTGTGCGTGTGTGCGTGCGTGTTTGAGAGGGAATGATAAAACAGATCTTACGCTTTTAACCACAGACTGACATAACTCTAAATAATCCAGAAATTTACCTCAGAAACACTGGTGAAGATATTATCTATAAAGATAATTAATATTGTACTTAATTAATACGAACACTTAATTAATACTGTATTCATATCGTAAACTATACTTTTTATTTTTTATTTTATTTTTAAACTATTTTTAAGTTGTCAACCTTCATAATAACTTCTCAGTTTGTTATTTAATTAAAATGGGGTAAGTGCAATAATGAAGTATGGCAACATTTAAAACGTTTTCCATATAAGAAGCTGTAGATCAAAAAAAAAGGTTTATCATACAGATTTTGAATGCATTTTGAGGGTTAAATTAAACGTAGTAGGACTTTCAATACTTGGAACTTTTTGCTAATGATTTGAATAGGCTTTTAGAGTTGGATGAATGTTTTATACTGTATGATAACAGGGTTATTAAATCTTTTATTATATCATTTGTTTGCTGTCAGTATTAGATTGGTTGATGTTGTGTAACTCACTTCTGGAAAAGGTGACTCTCCTCATCCGACCGCAGACTTCTGCTGTATGTCTCTCATACCAGCGGTGACTATCCACACAGTATCTGTCGAACACAAACAAAGCATTAATAATACAATGCTACTGTATGTTAAGTGCAAAATTACAGTCTAACACTCTCAAGCTACTCATTTTATAAACAAACCTGGGTAATTGACATGCACTGTAAAAAACATCCATCAATTAACATTTTCTGTAATTTGTGATTCCGTATACAGTATTTACAGTTATGATATGCTCTGTCAACTTTTTATGTTAAAAATTCAACTCTGCAATTTAAAAAAGTAACTTTTATTGATATTATGATACTTATCGATACTTATTGATACTTTTATTTTTATTGATTTAGTTCTGTCGTGAATACTCTCGGGATTTAGTGTAGTAATGAATATGTATATGGCAATGTTGATGTATTTGGTCTTAGCAGTATAGATCTGCTACGCTGCTGCTGCTGCTGCTGCTGCTTTGAGTATTATGGCAGAGCAAGTACTGAGACTTGCTACTCCCAGTATATACACACACAAACATGCCGTCTGAGAATATAACGCTGCTGCTGCAAACATAATATATATGTAACCCCAGATCTCAACACAGGTGGAGCTGGGGTGGAGGAGGGTCTCCGAAAACGCGCTACAGCTTAACAGCATAAAACAATGCGGAGCATTTAAACTGATAAGGAGCAAGCTCATTGGCTGCCGAGGTGACAGCAACCAATCTCCTGCGCCATGTAATTAATGACGCAGGAGCAGATTAGGTGATCAGCCTGCGCACGCATAGAGTTTCATGACAGAAATTTCACTAGTTTGAAACAATATATTATATATGAAATAATATATATAAAAATAAGTCTGTAAAATAACAGAAAAAGTACTGTCAGTTTATTATCAGTTTTTTTTTACCATATTTTACAATATTTGTACTGACAGTATATCACTTTAAACAAAAAATTATTTTTTTTTTACTTTTTAATTTTTTATCAACATCAAAAATTTTTGGAGGAATTAACAAGTCTCATAATGCAATTAAAAAGTATAAACAAACAAACAAAAATAATGAATTACAAAATATGCAAAATGATTTTTACAATGTGGGATCCAAAACTATGAGAGCACTGAGTTTGAAAAATGCTTCTGTTTAGCAATTTCCAAAAAATGTAGTAAAATGTTGGAATTTCTTAACTTCTTAGTATTTGGTTCATCTTGTTTATGACCCTTTGTACACTGTAGATGTGTCATAAAAGTGTAAAAAATGATAAATTATAATAAAATAAACGTACAAAGGCATTTACAGTCTGTGTAAAACAAAATTGGAAATATTATTAAAGACATTAAATAAAGTGCATTATTCATTTTGTCAAATTCTAACCTTAAATGTGTTTATTTATATACTTTATTTGCCAAACTGATGGAATTACGAACCCTTTTGAATATCTCCACTGAAAACTTATATAGTATTTGAATACTATATGTTACTTTAACTTATTTTAATAGGTTAATCAGGTTTCAACCTTTTTTTTTTAAGTTATACAAAGCTTACCTAAATAATTTTAGTTAGTTTGACTGATGTAAGTTCAGATGACTAGAAAAGCTTATTTGATTACTAAAACATTTTACAGTGTAACATACAAGCAGTGTAGGGTTAGTTACTTAAAAAAAAAAAAGGAATTACATCAATAAAATTGTGTTCAAATTACTTTTCTTATTACGCCATCTGAAAAGTAACTTTGTTACTCAATTTAATTACTTGACTAAACAAATCCACATAAATCTCAGTGCATATACAATCGAATAACTATTCTTAACATTCTTTAAATGAAAGTCAAACAGGACCTTTTAGTTTTGTAAAAAAAACAAACCACTTAAAATTAAAACAAAATATTGTCAAATCACAAAACGTTAATAGCAATGACACCATATTTCATACATATACTGGCATAAATTAAAATTTCAGTCAGAATTTACCAGGGATATAAATATTTTAAGGCTTGATTGTATATTTCTCTGAATATTACTGCTTCTCTGAACTGATTTATATAAAAATGTTGAATTAATGTACAGTATTTAAGGCAAGTATATTACAAGAAACTGACTTATAAATGAACAGTAATCCCTTACTTTACTTTTCAGCGGGAAGGTAATTTAATTACAGTGACTACAGTAGTTACTTTGTAACTAATTACACCCAACACAGTTTTGTGAGTCCTCTGTAACATGCATGTGTATTATTCCTGCCTGCTGTGTGTCCTGCTGAGGGTGTAAACAACTGTGGTGCAGTGCCGTACCGCTGTAAAGCTGCTGCTCGGTGGCTGAATCCTCTGCACACACACTGAGAGTAAAACTTGCACAGCTCAAACACACATGGCTGCAGCTTCACCGAGCTGATGGTCGCTCTGCCCCACGACAGCTCCTCTTCGGGGGTCTCCTTCAGGTCCTCTTTCTCACTTCCTTGATGAAGCAGCTCTCTTCTCCATGGGCATCCTGTCACACAAAATAATACTGTCACAAAAAAGACTGAGGGACAGAAAGCGCTGTGAGTACCAGAAGATGAAAGAACGCAGAAAGATGAAAGAATGTCATGTATTTTTGAGGAGGAACATTTTCGCAGCATGTTAATAGATAAAGGAAAGTGAGTCCTTGTTCTGCTGGTTGTATGTGATAATTATATATTTTTTTCTTTTCTTCATCATTATTCGCAGAGAATGTAAGCCATTTATATGCTGACACGCCAGAGAGATGCCATTAAAGTAAAGCTTGGTCTGCTTTTAAAACATTTTCTACTGTTTAAACTTGGCAATTCAATCAACTTTCTTTGTAGAAATTTCTTTTAGGATGCCATATCATGATGCCTGTGGAAATGTTCAGAGGAAAGGCATACATTTTTTTTAAATTATAATTGTTTTAATATTCATTCATAATTTGAATAATTAAAATCAATTAAACTTATTTGAAAATATTAAAAATATATATTAACACAAGAATATGAATAATTTGGGGGATTTTTCTTTTGGGATGCCATATCAGATGTCAGTGGAAATGTTTAGAGAAAAAATTTTTTTTATACATTTTTAAATAATTCAAACATAATTTTATTAGAATAAAATAATGACATAGACACAATTATAAAATAATAATAACACATAAACATAAATCATTTTGGGGATTTTCTTTTGGGATGCCATATCAGATGTCAGTGGAAATGTTTAGAGAAATAAAAAAATGAAATAAATTTGTAAATAATTCATACATAATTTATTAGGATAAAATAATGACAGAAATACAATTCTTAAATAATTATAAAATAATATTAACGAAAGAATATAAATAATTTGGGGGGTTTTCTTTAGGGATGCCATATCAGATGTCAGTGGAAATGTTTAGAGAAATAGCAGTTTTTTAATAAAAAAATAATCAAAAATACATTTTTAAATACTTCATACATAAATTAAATCAAATAAAATAACAATTCTAAAATGTAAAAAAAATTATAAAATAATAATAACACAATTTTAAAGATACAGATGTTTACTAAACAATAAAAAAAAAATACAAATTAATTTAAATTCATCAAAAATTGTAATTAAGTTAATACATTTTTGAGTAGAAATAAAAAAGAATCCCTTTAAACTCACAGGAGGATTATACATGGGGGTCGGTGGCATTGAAAAACACGAAAACCCTTGTGTGAAACAACTGTACAATCCACTGAAAGCACTGTAATATCCTATATTTTTAAAAATTAAAAAAAGTAAAGAAAATTAGCATGCATCTCACAAATGTCAAATAAAATAATTCATGGCTCACCAATCTTGGTCCTGGAGGGCCGTTGTCCCTGCAGGGTTTGCTCCAACTTGCCTCAACACAGCTGCCTGGGTGCTTCAAGTATACCTAATAAGACCTTGATTAGCTTGTTCAGGTGTGTTTGATTAGAGTTGGAGCTAAAATCTGCAGGACACCGGCCCTCCAGGAACAAGTTTGGTGACCCCTGCATTAATATAAGATAAGTATATGCATATACGCTGAAATAAATGATTGGATTTAGTAAAATAAAATTTAAGATAAGTGGTTGCAAACAATTTATATGGGCTGAATTTAAACAAATTAAATTGAGTAATGTTCAACTTAATTTGTTTGTTTAAATATAGCCGATATAAAATGTTTGCAGCCAATTACCTTAAATGTTGTAAATACAATGAATCATTGTACCTGTGGACAAAGTAAACATATCATGCCCTACCGAGTTAAAATACCATAACGACAGATAGCCTATTGACATATTACTCGAGTAAAAGAATAAGAGTCCAGTTACTGTATTAAAATGATGGTTTTATTTATTGAGACTATAGCTTGAGACTGGTGAAGAACTATAATTTATGCCTCTGTGAATGTTATATGCATTAGCTTGTAGTGACATCTAGTGGCCACATCTACATTAATGTGCCGGATTAAATGTCTACTCGAGGGTCGATGAGGGCTCTCGCTGTCTCTCCATGTCTTCCGCTGTGAATGAGGGCACCTGTATGGAGAGCTGTTGACATGGGCAGCAGGTAAAAGCCTCTCAGATGTGTGCTTCATGTCTCTCTCTCCGTTTCTCTCATATAACGTTATGCTGTGACCGCTGTGTTCTGAGACTGACTCGATGAGACAGACGCAAAGTGTGTATATATTGATTTTTAATGTGCTTTTAACCTTGCCTGACCCCGCCAAATCACAACAATCTCCCGGGAAAATAATGGAGCGTTGCTATGGACACTATCAGCGGCTCCGTACTGACTCCATTCAAATCAAATCATTGGCATGGCAACAATAAAATTAACCCTGCCCGGGCACCGCTGTGCCGCCGCTGCCGCTTGAATAGAAGAAAAGGTCACAATGTCACATTCCAGCGTGTGCGCGGCAGCTAGTCATTTGAACGGATAGTATTTATTTAAACAACAGTCATAATAATAATACACCTCTTATTACATTGTAGTTTAATATGTTTGCTTAAAATAATGAATTATGATCATAATTCACCCAGGACTGAGGTAAGAGCGTGAAACAATTAACGGTGATTTTAACGGTGAGTCAACGGTGGTAGTTCGACGGTGAATCAACGTCACCATATCAAGGTTGATCCAATTCGCAAAATCGAGAGGTAATTCAACGTTGGTCCAACCATAGACCTAATGTTGATTCAACGTTGAATCACTGTTATTATTACTATTTTGATCCTCCAGATCATTTTTCGTATTGCCTATACAGGCCCGTAGCCAGCCTGGTTAAAGGGGGGGTTGGGGTGTTGTTTTTGGTTCTTAAAAATGGACCTTTTTGCAGTCATTCGCTTCATTTTCTATTTAATTATGAGATGTAAATATTGCATTTAGTGACATTTTAAGCACTATTTTAAGCTGGATTAGCTTGTCGGATGGTCATTGATGGTTTTGATGTACTAAAAATATTTCCTAAAAATTTAGAAAAACTTATTTTTAAAATACAAATTACATCGTATATCATTAGAAAAAAATGAAATAAAGTTTTGGGCGATGCGGTGGCGCAGTGGGTAGCACAATCGCCTCACAGCAAGAAGGTCGCTGGTTCGAGCCTCGGCTGGGTCAGTTGGCATTTTTTGTGTGGAGTTTGCATGTTCTCTCGTGTTGGCGTGGGTTTCCTCCGGGTGCTCCGGTTTCCCCCACAAGTCCAAAAACATGCGCTATAGGTGAATTGGGTAAACTAAATTGGCCGTAGTGAATGAGTGTGTGTGTAAATGAGTGAGTGTGTATGGATGTTTCCCAGTCATGGGTTGCGGCTGGAAGGGCATCCGCTGCATAAAACACATGCTGGATAAGTTGGTGGTTCATTCTGCTGTGGCGACCCCAGATTAATAAAGGGACTAAGCCGAAAAGAAAATGAATGAATGAAAGAAATAATTTTTTTATTTCATCATTTATAACTTTATGAAATAAAGCACATTTAACTTTCCTCAGTCAGCATTTGACCATTTGAATATTGAACAATTAATAATAATGTAGAGCTTGACGATTTTTCCAACCTCTCTTGTAAAAAGTACGTTTGAAAATTCATGGATAACAACAACAACAGCCCAATTAGTGTTAAAATTGGGTCATTTTTTTCTTTCAAGAATAAGGTCCAAGATTTAAAAATAAAAGTTCCTTGTAAAATGTTTTCTCTATTTAACAGCAATACACTAACGAAAGATGACTTCACTTACTTCAGCTTCCGCTTGGTCTTAAAGCCTTTGATGGTTTGTTTTCACAATTTAAGATGTCTTAGCAGTCAAAATAGGACAAATGAGCTCATGTTTAGCACAAATTCTGGATCTTTGTCAGTGAGGGGTGGGTCTTTTGAACCACTCGAACACCCCCCTGGCTACGGGCCTGCTATAGTACTACAATATTATTCAAAAGTGACATCGGATGCCCATTTTACACAAGTTGAAATAATTTTTTGGGAATATTAATGAAGTCACTTGCTTTGGTTAAAGTTATCAATGGTAGTGTGCATGAACACAATTTTTACATGTTAAAAACACCTCAAATCACAGCGACCTGTTCTCTTGGAATAAGTAAACCAGCCTGACCTGATGTGGAAGACAAAGTTTTTTTTACATTTTGTTTTAATTTTGGTGCACAAACGTGCTCTTGGAGCTTCATATATGATTACAGTATAACCACTGAAGTCACATGGATTGTTTTAACAATACTTTTGGCTCCTTTTCTGGACATTTCGGAACCACTGCTTTCTATGGAGGGTCAGAGAGCTCTCGGATTTCATCTAAAACATTTTAATTTGTGTTCCGAAGAGGGGCAACAGTGGTTAGCACTGTCGCCTCACAGCAAGAAGGTCGCTGATTCGAGCCCGGCTGGGTCAGTTGGCATTTCTGTGTGGAGTTTGCATGTTCTCTCTGTGTTTGCGTGGGTTTCCTCCGGGTGCTCCGGTTTCCCCCACATTCCAAAGACATGCGGTATAGGTGAACTGAATAAGCTAAATTGCCCGTAGTGTATGTGTGTGAATGCAATAGTGTATGGGTTGCGACTGGAAGGGCATCTGCTGCGTAAAACATATGCTGGATAAGTTGGCGGCTCATTGCGCTGTAGCGACCCCTGATTAATAAAGGGACTAAGCCGAAAGAAAATGAATGAATGAAGAACAAAGGGAGTTGGTGCTCTGAGTGTCTGTAATGTAAAAATCACAAAAACTTGCATTGTTTGTTTTTTACCACAAGAGGGCCCTGTGGAACTAAAGGCAGATTCTATACTTTTACAAAGTTATCATTCAGATATACTGTATATATTTAAACATTTTAAAAAAATGTGCCATTTCCCATTAATTCTTATGCGGGACAAATTGTACATTTTATACCCCCAAAAAACTAATTGAATCCATTTTTTGTCAGTGTGTTTCAAATTCCACTATTAGAAAAGTGGAAAGTCAAAGTCTTGTACCACTCCAGTGAACAGTCAATAATTTTCTTTTTAGAAATAGTAAGAGCATCTTAATATTTGTTTTGTTTATCAGATTGTTTTGTTAGTTGCTTTATTTTTCACACATTATACAGTTTGCCCAACCTTTTTTATGAAGGCCAGCAAACTTGACCCTTTCTTGCCTTATCCCTGGTTTGTGAGTGTGTGTTTGTGTAAATGTGTGTGGTGATGGTGAGTCTTGCCTGGTTTTTCAGTATGAGATGCTTTAGTGAGCTGCTGGATGCTTGTTGTGGTTGTTCGTCCCAAAGTTGGCACTGGAAATGTCGTGGTCACCCTGGGAATGATGGTGTGAGTGGTTACAATGGCTTCAGTCACAGGTCTATATTTTGTTGATGTCATCATGATATCAGGGGTTGGATGGGTCGTCCCAACAGTTGGAGGATCATTAGTCGGTGTGGTTGGCATAGGAACAGTTGTAGTGGTTGTTACAGTGGCAGAAGTTGGAAGAGCTGCTATAGGGGTTGATGATGGCACTGTTGCGTCAGTGTTTGTCAATAGCAGGTTGCTAGCTGATACTGTAAAAATAAAAAAACAAGCTATTTAAACCTTTTTTGCATTCAAATTAATTTTACAGTGTAACCAAAAAACGTTTTATGATTTAAATCTTTGAGATATAGCAGTATTTATTATAAATAACATATCCCTGTACATTAAACAAATTATGAATTGGCATATTTCTAGCATGAATTAGCATGTTGCTATTGTGTTTTTTGACAATAAACTAAAAAATCAGCGCACTGACAGAAAACTATTTATTAAAAACACAATGTTACGGCCAAAGGGTCTTCGTCAGATAAACAAAAAAAGTTTCTTGGATGTGCAAATATTAAATATTCTTTACTTGCTATCATGTTTTTACCATTAGATAGCATGTTGTTACTAAGTAAAGTATGTTGTTAGCATTTTTCTAGCATGAATTAGCACGAACCAGTCCAAGCCCAATGAATCTAAGCTCCGTTCCCGCTTCAGTCAGTAGAAATAAACAAAAAAAGTTTCCAAAAAATGTTTGGAGGTCTCTAACTTTGACATTTCCGGTATTTATCTCCACAAAGTGGTGGGTTCTTCTGCATTAGTTAAGATCTGTTTTTATTCCACTCTTGGTATAGCCTACCAGTCAATGTTAATTGTAAATGTACTTTAAATGTAGAAGAAGTTATATAGGCTATAAATATATCCTCTGTTGTGATTTACTGTTTGAAAGTATTCACCCCTTCCATAAAATGTGAATAATTTGAACATTGAAAGCTGAAATATTTTGTCAGTCAGACAAGTTAGAAAGGATAAATATTATAAATCAATATGAATAAAACAAGTATTCAGATCAGCCTGAAACTCCTCGTTAAGATACCTGTGCTCCTATGGGAGTCTGTACTGGCTTTAGGCCATTGCACCAGATCACTGTTGTTTGGAAGGTCATGCCACACTACTAAAGCAGAAATCTGATTAGTATATTCTCATTCTCATGATACATTTATACACAATTTCATAAACAAAAACAAGATATCTTATAGCATCGTTGCTGAAAACAGATACTAATTAAATGCTTCCACTCACCAAAGGGCAGGAGTGGAAATGTCATATTACCTAAAGGAAATCAAGGAAAAATTACATTTGACCAGCTTTATTCTTCAAAAGAAAAAAGTGTTTGAGAAATATATATATATATATACCTCTGGCTATTTCCTCTGTGATGGTCTGATTAAAGAGAGGTGTGACAGAGTCCATGTCCCACAGCTTTGACAGATCACTGTCTGAACACATGTCCTTATATTAGTTTCAGTTTTGTTTTACTTTCTGCTTTCATTTGCATACACATAGTAATTTGTATACTTTGATTATTTTAATCAATTGTTTTCAAGTGAAAGATGTGTAGAGCATTGCTAATTGTAGTTAATACATTTTTGCAGAGTGCGCTCATTTTAAAAACTTGTTTTGAATGAGTTCATATCTATACTGTGCGGTTTGTAATTAAATAAAGTAAAAAAAATGGTATTTAAAATCACTATTAATTTAATGATACAAACATAAACAGCTAAATTGGCCGTAGTGTATGAATGCATGTGTGAATGTGAGAGTGTATGGGTGTTTCCCAGTACTGGGTTGCGACTGGAAGGGCATCCGCTGCGTAAAACATATGCTGGAGTAGTTGGGGGTTCATTCTGCTGTGGCAACCCCTGATAAATAAGGGACTAAGGCGAAGGAAAATGAATGAATGAACGAAAAATAAACAGTGTATGAATGAATACTCTTACTCACCTGTCTTTCCAGCCATGACACAGATATAGATGCAGTCAGAGCTGTTCTTCTGACTGACTGAAATAATTATAATAGCAAAAACACATAGACAATATGACACTAATATGATATATGAAGAGTGACCAGCACTAGAACATTACAGTACATTAATGCTAATGTAAAAAGCTGTTTCACGTGATACAGTACTGAGTACCTGAGAGGATGGAGCTGGATTTAAATAGTTCTTGCAGGTAACTGGTGGAATTTCCCATCACATCCAGCAGAATAGCTGTGAAATCTACAACACACCATAGTGATACTGAATTAGAATTTGATATTGAATTATTATTTAGAAGTGTTCACCTTTGATGGGACAGGACAATGGAGAGTGTTGACAAAAAATTGTTAGAAGAGAGAGAGGGAAAGGACAGCCAAAGGACTTTGAGCCAGAAATCGACCTCGGGTCGCAGTGAGAACCGTAGTGCTATATGTCGATTCACTAAACACAAGGCTATTGGAGCCAACTGATATTGATCATTTAATAAAATAATATTGAAATAAAAAACAAATTAATTAAAACAACCTACAGGCAAAATATAAATAATGAAAAGAAAAGGGCCTAAGACTGAGCCCTGAGGTACACTGCTATTATCCTAAAGGTCTGCGATTTACAGCTTTGTCTGAGCAAATCAGAATATAAGCTAAATGAATTTGTTTTTTTATCAAGGAAAATGGTAATGGTAATTCAAATTAATTTGTCAGTCTCTCCAATAAAACACTATGCAAAAAGGATGGCAAAAATGCACTTAAATCAAGAAAAGTAAGTTTTGTGTACTTAAAAAAACACAATGTTGTTAAGCCACATTCACACTGATACATTACAAAATAATCTATGATCTGATTCTGCACTGGTTCTAAAGGATGGCAGTTAGGGCTCTTTCTTAAACAGATCAGATCAGACAGACAGACAGACAGACAGAGAGATAGAGCCCTGGGAGGGACTGAAGACGAGACGATGATAAATACTGGCTGCTGAGATTTTAGGGAGCTGTTGCGGACTGCCCAAATATAAGACTCGTCTTGTAGATGGTTTAGTTGTGCAGGCCAGAGCTCTGTATGCTTTATTCATCTAATTCATTAAATTGATTGAATTTATTTGAGAGAGAGAGAGAGAGAGAGAGAGAGAGAGAGAGAGAGAGAGAG
>CAIGQW010056824.1:1918952-1941083 GCA_903798125.1 Danio choprae
AATAAAATAAAATAAAATAAAATAAAATAAAATAAAATAAAATAAAAACAGCACCAAATCAAGACATTAAAGATCAAAAATAAAAATGTCAAACATACAATAAAATATGAGAAGCACAAAAAAAAAGCAAAAAGTATCTATGTTTTAAAGATCTGCCGAAGGTCCTCACAAGCATAAAATATGAAACCATTAGGCAGTATTTATGCTGGAGGGTTATTGATGATATTTAAAATGAACTAAAAATGTGTTGTGTCTCATGACTCAGAAATGATTCATCAAGCACATTCACATACACTGCCGTGAGGTATATTCCCCCTTCATGATTTTTCAAGAGAACTAAATGCTTTTATTTAAAACAAAATGAAATGTTACACACAAAAACTGAATAAAAACAATGATTATTTTGTCCTTTGAGAAATAAAGTTAACGGTTAAAATACAGCCATATTACCCTAGTGAAAACATAATAAATATCCTAATACTAAAGCTAATATCTGTATGGACAACACTGCACCGCGATTAATACAACTCAACTGAGCTCTGCTTTAATCTGTTGAAGAATCCCAGCTCATTCTCCTCTCTTTTAACCCTGACAACCTAGGCTTTTGAGTATGAACTTTTTGAGTATGAACTCTTTTCACAATCTGCACTCTTCCTCTCTATAGGATTCAACTGGAAACTTGAACTAGGCCAATCTAAAACTTTAATTTGATTTCTTTTCAGTCTTTCAGCTGATGATTTGAGTCCTGAACACTGAACTAAGCTCATGCTTGAGTAGCCTGCTGTTGTGTTTTTCAGACTTCCCGGATGAGGTGCTGCTGTGTGTTCTTGAACAAATTTGGTCCAGTCAACTACTTAATATTCACCACTACCGCATTTGAAGTTAATGGCTTGTGTTGTGGTTTAACAGAGGCCAAGAAATGGACACTGCGACCCCTTCAAATGCATCTAAACCTTTATTCTTAAGGCTCTGATATACTCACAACAAAATTCAACCATTTGTTGAGGGCTAAAAATAAGTATGAAATATGTTAGTAGCACTACACTGTAAAGCCCGGGACACACCAAGGCGACATCCCACAACTAGCAGAGACAAAATCTGATCGTGTTGTCACCTCGCGTCGACTGTGTCTGGTCCCATTTTGGAACATAAACATACCAAACGCACAACAGCTGACTGAAACGAGAGCGCATGTTCTGGGTCTGCATGAGAGGATGTATCTTTCCAAACCTGCAGGTGGCAGTATCTGTATTATCATTACACAAAGGGAATTTGGAACTAGTGCTGCACACATACAAACCATAAACAAAGTGCTTAAGTAACATATTTTTACAGTACTTCTCACTCAACACAGAGGGATTCTAACATGCAAATATGTCTGATATTTGACATCCTCTTGACTTGCGTTTGTTGAGTTTCGTCACTTCAGTTTTTGACTTCTCACACTCCGATTTATAGCTAAACACACTATCAGAGGCTATTTCACCGACGGCCGACACCAATTCTACATGCTGAATCAGGCAAACTTCCTCCAGCTGAGCCCAACAAGAAGTGCTGTGTGGAAAGCACCATACAAACTAGCCTGACAGATGCTCACCAACAGCCCAACATCCGACCGTCGGCTTAGTGTGTTCCGGGCTTTAGCAAACATCTCGATAACCATACTGCTGAGAGCAGCTATTAGATAAATATGCTGTGAGTTTTCCTCTAAATACTGTAATAAACACACACTATAGAGCTTTATACAGCATATTGGCTTCATGAGTTGTCAACTGCATATAATAAAGATTATGCATATTTGATGTGCTGTCCAAGAGGAGGGCTCAGAGATCTGAATAACATATTGGCCCAAGCCCAGAGTCAGTATTTGACTGACAGGGTAACTAACCAATCACATTTCGTTTTTGTGCTGTGCCATGTTTGTTTTGTGTGGAAATGTCCTCAGAATAGTCAGAGAAGCAACTGTGCATGCATCATTCATTCACAAGCGTCTTTAAAATTTAACAGCAACGACACATCAATATCCTTAATGATCTGTCAGCAAAACATATAGGAAATCAGTAGGACACTTAGTCTTTGTTTGAGATTCACTCATTATTCTGGTGACACATTTCCTTTTCTTTTTATAATTATTTTTTCAGGGTTTACACCTTTAATGGACAGGACAGTGGAGATGACAGACAGGAAAGCGTGGGGAGCAGAGAGAAGGGAATGACCGGCAAAAGACCTCGAGCCAGGAATCAAACTCGGGTCACCGTGAGCACCTTAGTGCTATGTGTCGACGTTCTAACCACTAGGCTATAGACGCCGACTTGGTGACACATTTCTACATAAAGATCAGGCAGACTGAGATGACAGTTGACTGAGTGAAAGTTTTCTTTGTTCTATAAAAGCAAGGCTTTGTTGTATTTGTGAGTATCCACAAAAATAAAAAACAGTTGCTGTTTTGAACAATGTCTTTCTCTTATCTTTATGAACAAAATGAGAGAATATTTGAAGGTTTTCACTGCCACTATAAAAAAAAGCAATGTGAATTTAAGCATACCTGCCTGTTTGTCCACATCACGGGTTGAAGCATTTATGCAGTGAGTATTGCATACATTTATTAATCCAGCGTTTAAGTCAAATTGATAAATGCTTATCGTCAAAGTTATCTTCACAATAACAGGTAGTTAATCACTGATTCATGAATGTCTCAGAAGACATTTTACTAAAACACCCAGAAATGTAACAAAAAATTTGAAGAATCCTGCATGTAATAGAGATCTATTAATGAGCACTGTCATCATTATAAACATTGCAGCTTTTTTATCTGCTCAGACTTCCAGACGGGCTGGTTAAGATTGCTGCACACTCGACTCGCAGAAATCCTGTATATTTAAACCAATCAGAGGAAGACTGAGGATCTGCTAAAGTGTTTCCAGAAAGGTGTGCCATATGCATCAGACATTTAGCCAAAGAGGGTGGTGCTTGGCGTGACGTCTGAGGCTGAGACTTGCTGTATATATACAGCTCTGAATTGATTGATTACTAATTATGTCCATCTTGTTTAATCAGATTAATTATCTACCATACTCCTCTCAAACTTTAATACAACATCATTTAAATCTGCTTGCTTAAAAAGTGTCAGTCGCTTTCAGTCAAATTTATTATATAAAGTTGCCCTTAAGTGTGTTTATGTCTTCAATCACATTTGTTCTTGACAGACAGAATAAATAAAAGCATCAAAGTAGGCGGAGCTTCAGAGCCACAACTTCCTTTGATGTCATCACCACAGACCAAATGACAATACCTTCACATCAGGGAAACCTTTTTTACCAATAAAATATCCATTCAAATCTACCTCCATTTTGTTAGCAACGCATCCAATGATCCAATCAATTCCAGAAGAAAGGAATACTGTCCTACTATTTCACAACAATAAGGAAAAAACAGCTTTTATTGTTAATGCCAAATTTTTTAATAATCAGTTATCGGTTTGGTAGTATTGAATTCACCACAAAATGGTCGTTTTGAGAACTGCGCAGAAAAGACTTGACATTACAGCACTGCATCTGTGGAAAACAAATGCTCATCTCTGTTCACAAGTACACCAATATGATCTGCTTCCACTAAAGAAATATTCTTTTACATCAATGCATAACATGTAGTTATAAAGCTTGGCACTTAGAAACAGAGATGAACTCATCGAGTTGCGTAATCCATCACGTCATGCCCCAAAGACATAACTTTACATTAATTAAACCAAACAGCCTAGAATGATGTTGGAAATCAGACAGCTTTATTTAATTCTCTGTCTTTTGTCTCTGCTCAGCATTAATCTGGTCAAATCCTGTTGATCATTATTCCTGTATTCTCTCTCCGGGTTAATGCTCAGATGATCCAGCAGCACGCCTAACATACCCAGCTTTGAACAAGATACGTTTGCTTAAACTGCCCTAATTATATTAACACTTACTATATCACCTTCATCTCAATTATATCCATGTAAATAACTGCAGTTCTGTGGAAAGTAATTATTTATTATCTCAGCAGGAGATCGCACTTTGAGTTCTGTGTAAGCGCATGGTCAAAAAAACAACACTGTCAGCAGGTATTTCGTAATCTACAGTAGACTGACAAAAGCGTTGTTAATAATTATGATAACATGCCAGTTAATATAGACTGACCTTGATTACAGTGATAAATT
The DNA here is from genome assembly GCA_903798125.1 of Danio choprae. Lineage (NCBI taxonomy): Eukaryota > Metazoa > Chordata > Actinopteri > Cypriniformes > Danionidae > Danio > Danio choprae. The sequence continues at coordinate 1,923,142 of CAIGQW010056824.1, forward strand.
CACTGTTCTGTTTGTTAATTTCCTGAGAGCATTTTTCTTCACTCACTAGTCTATTAAACAATACATAAACATTTACTTTTTTTTAATTTGTAAAATGAACAGTCTTTTTATGAATAGTTTTTTTCATGCTGTCCATTTGAAAGCATAAGGCTTTAGATTTAATTTACTTGTCACTAATATTGCTGTTGTTGCTGCTGTAGCTAAATATTGGATCAGCATATTTGTTAATAATTGTTCATCTGTATTACTGCTAACTAATATTCGCCTAGCTTTAATTAGTAATAATTGTCTTGATCACCAGCGATCCACTACTGTCAGATCGCTGGTGAACTACACGTCACATTAACAAACTACAAATCCCATCATGCCATTTCACACACACCAGTTGCCGATCACCACTGACGACACACACACACAGCTGAAACTTGTTATCGCTAATCATTCAGACTACTTATACACCGCTGATACACCAGTTCATGGCTGAGTTTTTGCTTGCTGTCGCTGTTTGTGTTGCTATTTGTTTTGCCTGCCGTGTTTTTGATCATAGCCTTGTTGATCATACCATTTTTATATTCTGTATTGTTGCCTATTTTGACTAGTGGTGGGCAAAGTGAGGCTTCATGAAACACAGTCTAAGCAAATGTGTCGAAGCTTCGAAACGTTTCGAAACCCATCTCTACAGTGACACCTAGTGGTAATTTTTATGTATTACTCTGAAACAGCTTCAGCAAAGAAACAGTTACGCAAATTGAGGTATTAAACCCCACGTTATAGAGCTGGGGTTTCAAGTGATTTAGTGAAGCAATGAGAGTTCCTGACTAGCATGCAGAGGTAATGGGTTCAAATCCAGGGTGATGCGATCCAGGGTCCACAGCGGAATGAACCGCCAACTTATCCAGCATATGTTTTACGCAGTGGATGCCCTTCCAGCTGCAACCCATCTCTGGGAAACATCCATACACACCCATTCACACTCATACACAACAGACAATTTAGCCTACCCAATTCACCTGTACCGCATGTCTTTGGACTTGTGTCGGAAACCGGAGCACCCGGAGGAAACACACGCCAACACAGGGAGAACATGCAAACTCCACACAGAAACGCCAACTGACCCAGCCGAGGCTCGAACCAGCGACCTTCTTGCTGTGAGGTGAACGTGCTAAAATAAAATATTAATATAGTAAAATATTAAATACTAATTCTGCACATGAGTTATCATGAAACATACACATAAATTATTGGTATTGGTTCAATATCAAAATTTTTATGTTTAACATAAATTTACCTGGTTTATAAGGTACTTTTCATTCATTCATTCATTTTCGGCTTAGTCCCTTTATTAATCTGGGGTCGCCACAGCGGATGCCCTTCCAGCTGCAACCCATCACTGGGAAACATCCACACAAACCTATTCACTACAGACAATTTAGCTTACCCAATTCACCTATACTGCATGTCTTTGGACTTGTGGGGGAAACCGGAGCACCGGAGGAAACCCCACGCAAACACGGGGAGAACATGCAAACTCCATTCAGAAACGCCAACTGACCCAGCCGGGGCTCGAACCAGCGACCTTCTTGCTGTCAGGTGATTGTGCTACCCACTGCGCCATCGTGCTGCCCAAGGTACATTTTAATTACTGCAATTACAGTATATGTCATTCTGTAACAAAAAAGCTTAAAATGCTTTAAACAAATGCAGGGCAGCCTCACGGTGGCGCAGTGGGTAGCACGTTCGCCTCACAGCAAGAAGGTCGCTGGTTCGAGCCTCGGCTGGGTCAGTTGGTGTTTCTGTGTGGAGTTTGCATGTTCTCCCTGTGTTGGCGTGTTTTTCCTCCGGGTGCTCCGGTTTCCCCCACAAGTCCAAAGACATGCGAGACAGGTGAATTTGGTAAGCTAAATTGTCCGTAGTGTATGTGTGTGGATGTTTCCCAGTGATGGGTTGCAGCTGGAAGGGCATCCGCTGTATAAAACATATGCTGGATAAGTTGGCGGTTCATTCCGCTGTGGCGACCCCAGATTAATAAAGGGACTAAGCCGAAATGAAAATGAATGAATAAACAAATGCACATTATGAAATATACATGAACTGCTACTTTTATTTAAATCTTGCATTCTAAAATTAAATGTCAAGATAATGTTTTTTTATTAGTAAATATATGTATAAACATAGCAGAAAAACAAAAGTCCAATAAAGATTGCACTTTTTGGGTGGTTTGCATGCCAGATCTTGCCTAAAGCACCAGAATGTTGCATAAGGCGCTGCATATATGGATTAACATGTGCATAAGGTGTCATGCAAGTCAAAGCCGCACACACTCTTCCTGTGTAGGCACAATCTATTTGTTCACTTTTAGCTGAGGCTCTAATTTGGGACAGTTGCTGAGCAACAGAAGCTACCGAGAACATCCCTGTGTCATGCATAGAAAATAAATCGTGATCACACACAAACTACACATGAGCATGCACGCTCACACACACTCACATCCTTATTTATGTTTGAGGTGTGTGTGAGGTTGCGCCTGTGTGCTGAGGAGGGCGAGTGGTGTAAATCTGCTGGAAATGTGTATGTTCATGGCAGACAGTTGAGCAGCACTCCTCCACTGCACAAGGAGATGTTACCTTGGCAACACGTCACATGACTGTGTGCTTGAGGAGACAGTAAAGCGGCCATAGCAAATAGAGAAAAGGGAAAAAGACAGAGGTGCACCGGAAGATGCTATTTTTACATCAAGCGATATTCATTTTCTACACCATAAAACACATTTAAGTGCCTCTGTTTTTTGGGGGGGAAATGGATTAAGAATAGCGGTGGACACACTTGCTATTTCACGCCAATACTGTAAAAATGAAGAGCAAATAATGGAATGTGCAGTATAATGTAACCATAACTAACAATATAACGTGCACAGTTAGCATAGCAATTGGCTATGGAGCTACATTAGTCTCAATAATAATTCACACAAAAACATGATGTACACATGCAGAGCCGAATTCACATGCATGAAACCAAACTCATGTGCACAATATATTTATATATACAGTAGTCCCTCGCTATAACGTGGTTCACCTTTCGTGGCCTCGCAGTTTTGCAGATTTTTATTTGACATGCTGTTTTTTACAGCGCATTGTGTTTTGCGTCCTGATTGGCTGTAGACCATTGTCAATCAATCTCCTCTGCGTCTCCTGTACAATACAGAATGCGTTCAGCTTGCCAAATTAACATAAATCTTCGATCGCTAGCAGTGTGAGTTCTAACAAGGATGCAAAAAGGGTTGTAACTGTTTGCAGCAAGACCATCGTAAAGGGGGTCGCACTCCAGGTGCGCCGTGCCAATCATTTTAGAATTGTTAACATAGGTTTATATCAGGGTACGCACACCGGTGCCGCAAGTTAGAGGCTGCCTGCGACGCCTAGCTACGACTTAGGGCACTGTTCATATTTCTGCCACGCCACAGAGCGCCATCTGAATATTCATTCATTTATTTTCTTTTCGGCTTATTCCCTTTATTGATCTGGGGTCGCCACAGCGGAATGAACCGCCAACTTATCCAGCATATGTTTTATGCAGCAGATGCCCTTCCAGTTGCAACCCATCAATGGGAAACATCCACACACACTCATTCACACACATACACTACGGACAATTTAGCCTACCCAATTCACCTGTACCGCATGTCTTTGGACTTGTGGGGGAAACCGGAGCACCCGGAGGAAACCCACGCCAACACGGGGAGAACATGCAAACTCCACACAGAAATGCCAAATGACCCAGCCGAGGCTCAAACCAGCGACCTTCTTGCTGTGAGGCGATCATGCTACTCACTGCGCCACCATGCAGCCGCCATCTGAATAGTTTCATTTTAAATAACATCCGAATGTACGCAGTTTGTGTTACTCCGAATGTACGCAGTTTGTGTCCAGTGTGTGTTACTTCCAACTGTCATGTGCACGTCGCATTTGGTGTGCGACCCCCCAAAGGATGGAGTCTGCTTTAGCTTTGTGGATCAGTGACTGCAGGAAAAAGAACATTACGCTGGATGCCAACATTATCCGCACAAAAGCTAAAAAGCTTTATAAACCTTTTGCTGATAGCGATGAATGTTTGCACCTCAACAGGTTTTGATCTTTGGTTTCATTCTATAATACTGGACTTATTTTTCTACAAAAGCTTGAACTTTAAGAGTGTTTAAACAAAAGAGAGAAGTGTGAAAAAGTTAATGCCTGTCTGAGAAAAGTGTATAATGTGTGTAGTGAGGGGTTTTATAGCCTTAAAACATCTATAATAATTGTTTAAAAAAAAGCTGACTACTTTGCAGATTTCGGCTTTTGTGGGTTATTTTTAGAACGTAACTCCTGCAAATAATGAGGGACCACTGTATTCAATTCAACTTTAAGTTTATTTGTATAGCGCTTTTCACAATAATTCATGTTTCAAAGCAGGTATTCACGAAAAAAAAATTTCACATGCACAAAATAAAATGCATATTCAGAAAATAAGTTTCACAAATGCAAAACACCATTTACAAATCTATAACAATGTATAAAAAGTTTGAATGTTTACAATTTTTAAAAGTGACTGTGAATCTCCAAATTGCCTTTCACTTTCACTGGATTTGTGTGTGTATTTTTGAGAATTTTCTAAAAAATTTGATACGAGCTCACTGTTCAACAATATCATAACCCACCAATAGTGCTGTAATCAAGGGGCTTCTCTAGTATATAGAATGTGTTCATTTGGAATAAATCAAATTAATTGGAAAAAAAGCTGTGTTCCCAGCAAATATAAAGAATTACACTTAAAAGTGTTACACAATATATACACCACAAACGAGATTGTATCTAAATTTGGTAATCTTAATTGTGTCTTTTGTAACTCAAGTATCAAATCGATTGATCATCTTTTGGTCAAATGCCCAAATGTTAAAGTGTTTTGGTCTGATTTATTGGGTTTTTTACATTAAAATGTAAGTTTAGTTAAGTTGATTTTTCTATGTGTGACATAATTTGTTACTTTTCTCATGACAAACATAATGTAAATAGTATATTCATTCATTACCTTTTTTGCTTAGTCTCTTTATTAATCAGGGGTAACCTCAGCGGAATGAACCGCCAACTTATCCAGCATATGTTATTACACAGCGGATGCCCTTCCAGCTCCAACCCAGCACTGGGAAACACCTATACACTCTTGCAATCAGACACATACACTACAGCCAATTTAGCTTATTCAATTCACCTATAGTGCATGTCTTTGGACTGTGGGGAAAAGTGGAGCACCCGGAGACGTGCTGTGAGGCAAGTTACAGCGGCCCAATATTATATTCACAAATGTACATTTTCTTCATCATTAACTAATTAGCAGAATTGTCTTTGTGACTTAAATTGTTTAATTACCACATAACAAAATGTTTATAGTAAAAATAAATTTTTTTAAAAAGAGTAAAAAACTTTATAGGACTTTTTAATTTAATAAAAAGTTTATTTTAATTTAGTAAAAACTATTTAATTGAATAAGTTTGCCTCTGTATCCTGTTTTTTGATTATTATTTTATTTTAGTATTATTTATTTTCTTTTATTTAAATTTCTTTTTTTTCCTTGTTCATTAGTGCACTTGATGTCATCCAATGTTATTGTTATTAATATTATTGTACTGTTAAAACCCAATGAAAACAAAAGAAATAAAAAAGGATGTGTTCATTTGGAGCAATGCTAAACATGATTTCATACAGTGACATACTGATTACCAAATAAGTTTAAAGGCTGACATGGTCAAGAAGATCGGCTGAAACCCACCATCAGAATGGGAAGGAAATTAGTTTGAACTAGCATGATTGTTAATGCCAGATGGGCGGCTCACGTATTTCATTCATTCATTTAGTCAGAAAGGCTCTCAAAGTGTGAGTCCGTGGCCAAAAATTTTACCTCCGGTGGACAGTAGCAGCCTCCAAATTGAGATGCAGATTCAGAGTTCCACATGAGGTGGTTATTAATTAGCAAATAATATAAATATTACGAACATAAACATTAGGTGAGCAGGTTACATTATAAGCCCGTGTCCTAACACGCTATGTGACGAGATACGTAGTGATAAGCAATTTGGCTGTTTGCACCATCCGAAGCATGACAAAAATTTAAATACAGCCATTCAAAAGCACAGAATATATGTTCACTTACTGCACTCCAACGAAATGGTAAGGTTTAAATCTAATTAATACATAATAAACCTCTTTAACATTATTAAATGTAGATGCTGAATCACTGATATGTGTTGGTTTGCACACAATCACAGTTCTAAAGTGAAATTTCAAACGGTTTATTTTATTTTCAACATCTGAGGTAAAATATTTGCTGCTGCTTTCAGTAGTATGGCAATAAATGTAATATGAAATGGCATTCAAACTCACTTCAGTTTAACACTGAATTAAGCACATGAGGTGTACCTGAGATGATCATTGTCAGTTTTCTATTGTTCAGCTGTAAGAAGTAGAAGCCGTTTCTAATATAAAAATTTCAATTTCAAAAACTCCTTTTAATATGGAAAATATTCCTTCTATTGCGTGCCGTTGCTTTTATTTAGAACACGGTTTAAATCAGCCTTAAATCATGACTCGATAGTCAGGCTTGCTCCTGTTGGTGTCGACAATCTGGCAACCTGCGCTTGTGTGTGTTTTGAACCAGGTGGAAATGGAAACCTAGCAAATGCTACTATGAATTAAAGCAGTTCTAAAGGCAAACGTGGAGTCCACCCCACAACTATCAAAGTAAATAAGATGTTAACTGAAATAATATGTTTATGTTCGCATAAAAGACTCAAAAGAAACTATAGGTAGAATATCCTGATATCTTAAGAAACATCTAGAAACCGTCCAAAGACTGTATCAACACTCAGCAACCGACTAGAAAATCCATTTAGGAAAGCTCTATACAAGCATCTGCTCTCCAAATAACAAACTTATCAATGACCTAACAAATCATGCTGTACAATATTATATCAGAAACTTAATAAACTAATGTGTTGTATCCTTGCGTTGCTTGCCACAGATGTCCAATGCAGAATCTGTGTCCAGAAGCAAAGCTATATAATATGATTTGTCAGAGCTTTTAGCTTAAAATATATGTTAGAAATGAACAGATTCAATGCAGAAAAGATCTAATTTAGAGCCACAAAAAGGAAGGAAGCCCCAGATGGCCTTACATTAAGCCGCACACTTTTTACTGTGCTTCACCAGGGATTTACAGCGGCAGAACTTCTTTAGAAAGGTGACGCGGCATAAAACTTTGAGCCAAAAAGTGAAATGACTCACCGTTGTGCTTTTAGGTAAGGCACCAGGGAGATAGTCGCCGTAATAAGTGTACCGTAAGCTGCTTTAGATGAAAAGGTCTGCTGAATGACCACTTCATTCACATGACAAGCAGCAGTTTAGGCTTATTGCAAGTCATTCTGAAAGAGTAGGCAAAGATTTCCAGCATGAGGGAATCAGACCTGGTTGCTTGTCCAGTACTCTTTTACTCAGACAGACCTGACTCTGACGCTGTGTGTACCTGTGCGTGCGGGAGTTTGTGTGTGTGTGTGTGTGTGTGTGTGTGTGTGTGTGTGTGTGTGTGTGGCACTCGTGGCCTCATTAATGTCAGGAAGATCAATCAGTGGCAGATCATTTTATGCTTCCCTTCAAATGCTTCCAGTGAATTCTGTATTCAGCAGGTTACATTCACCTGTACAAAGAGCAGCTACTTCTACTCTATTAATGCACTTTTAAAAGTTTCCCTTTACTCCACATTAATTCATTTGAATTAAATGTAGGGCAAGCTTCGACACTGAAATGAAAAACTTTTCTTAATTTACACACCCTCCACTTGGTTCGAACCGATTTGAGTTATTTTCTTTCTGTTAAACATGAAGCAAGATATTTTAAAGAATGCTGGAATTAGGTAGCCATTGACTATGAATTTAATGACTGCGGGTGAAAATATAGAATGTAGAACTGTAGCCATGCTTTTCCATCCACCTATTTTTATTCATATTTATTGGAAAATTGCATTAAAAAAGCTGTAAATAGGCGAATGGCATGATATTGTAAAAGAGGTGTATGATATGGAAGTACTAACGCTTTCCTTGAAAAAACAGTCCTATAAGATTTCTTCATACTGGGGAAGGTGGTTGAGAAGAAATGTAATGTTTTCATTTAATTGTGAAGCTTTTATTTCGATGTATCTGGAATACCCCTACAAGAGATTTTCGATCTTTGATATATAACCCTTAACAGAACTTTGTATGGCAGGATCTGATCAAACATAAATAGTTATGAATGTAAATAAGGGGTGACCTTGGTACTTTTTTATTGATTTTGTATGTCCATTTGTTTTTATGTTGTCATTTGAAAGTGTTTTTGTTCTCCTTTGTTTGAAAAATGAAAAACATTCAATTAAAAATAAGCTGGATAGAAAACCCTAGATGCCCAAAATCTTGCTCAATTAAACCATATGATTTGTCTTTTCAGATAAAATGCATAATGATAATAAAAGTTAAATATAAATAATTTTCAAAACACATTTACTAAATTAATTCCAAGATGTACATCAAAAAGTCAAGTGATTTTCTTAACCAATCGTGATTGAATAACTGGACTAAATAAGTGGACTGGACTAAATAAGTGGACTGCATACGTTTGTACATTTTCTGCTTGCATGAAACTATAGCTAAACATAGCTATTTATCAAAAATATAATTTATATTCAGCAGAAGAAAGAAAGTCATCCTAGGTGTGGAAGGACATAAGGGCGAGTAAATGATGACAGAATGATTTGGGGGGGGGGGGGGGGGAACTATATTTTTGTGTATGTGAGTATGCACAAATGTTTGTGTATGTGAAATATACATAAATTGCCTTTCATTTCGTTTCAAATGTGCATCAATGAACACTACTCATTTAAACATTTTGCAATAAACATTGACAATAGACTCACCATATTTGGCTAAAGGCTGTAATGGCAAAGTGCCATTTTATTGCTTGTAATTCTTGGCCTCTTTTACTGTATATGTCTGACTAAGAAAAACAAACTGTAGCCATTACATGACATCAGGATTGAAATATGTGATGAAACACAACAAAAATGGTCCTTGATTAAAAAAAATATATAAAAGACATTCACCTCACATCACAGAGCTATTTAAACTAACAACAGACCACTTAAATATTCTGAGCTTCTATTGATTTACAGTGTTTGTTAGATATGGGTTTGAGTAAAATCTTAATATTTGTTTTATTTTATAATGGTCTTCTAACAGTAAGTTAGCTATAGTAGCTACGTTAGTGTTTCTAGTAGTTCCCCCAAATTACAAATAAAAATGTCATTTAGATATTTTTCTCTCTCAAAAAATGACAATTGGCCAAAATATATATTTTTTTCTTTGCTGTACTTGAACAAAGGTTAAATTGGTTATTCCACAATATAATTCTTTACTCATCTGAAGTTAAAACACTGTAATTGTCTTATCTAAAAATAATGCTAATAAATTGCTCTAAATGACAACATTTTTACTGGAAATGTGGAAAAAAATCTCTGAAGTAGTTTTTAGTATTAAAAACTTCAATTATGTAGCAGAATTTTCAAGTGCTCTATTTACTTTTTCCCTACAACTAGATATTATGGTAAGTGCTCATTTAGTATACGTTTGGAAATGCAAAATGCATTAATACAACTGGAGTCTGCTCTGTCGTAGGACAGAATTATGCTAACAGTATGAGCTCCTTCTGCAGCATTCTTGTCACTTTTATTTAGAGATAATAGAGAGAAAATTATGGCAAGGAAAGTGTGCCAACAAGAACACCAGGGCTCCAGCACCTTTAATTCAAATTGCCACGCACATTTATCAGGCAATTTGAAGAAAACATTATTATTTTGACACACAGCTGAACACACACACACGCACATTCATACAGAGGGATTTCCCACTCTGACAGCGCGCCATTTCCATTCTCACTCAGTAACACAACAACCTGCCGTGATAAAATGATCTGTGAATTACAGAACCGCAGAGAGCATGCACACACACACCACACATGCACTCACACAAACATTTTTGCACCCCCACCATTCCAAATGTGTGAGTATGTGTGTGTGTGTGTGTGTTTTGTGTGTGTGTGTGCATATGAGAAAGACACACTGTACTCTGGCCTAGAGCTGTACATACATGACATAAATGGATTTTTTTCTCACTCTGAAAAAACAAATCTTTTAACCTTTTATCTGACTGAGAAGGTCACACACACACACACACACACACACACACACACACACACACACACACACACACACACACACACACACAAGCGCACACACACAAGCGCACACACACACACACACACACACACATTTGCAGAGGAGGCCAGCTAGAGGTGAGGAATCACCATGTGGCCTCAGAATGCTGGGTAATGCAGTTTTGGGATGAGAAGACTTTGCACCTACTGCAAATGTGTGAGGTGATACAGCAGTGTCTCTTATTTTGGCCTACTGCAAAACTGCTGCTTAAGCAAAAGGAAAAGAATGGAAAGAAAAAGTCCCCTATAATGTCTAGCGACTAGCTAGAACACTTTAACAAGCAACCAAGATACCAAAAAACATCTAGTAGCCAGACAAACATTCAGTATAACACCAACCAACTAACTAGAGCAATTTATGAACCAAATAGTATACCCAAGAAACATCTAGTAGTGAGTAAATAGACCATAGTAAAGTCTAGCAACTAACTAACAAACTCTAACAACCAGCTAAAATAGATAAGAAACATTTAGTAGTCAGTAAAAAAATACCTTAGCAATATCTAGCACAGGGGTGGTCAAACTCGGTCCTGGAGGGCTGGTGTCCTGCACAGTTTAGCTCCAACTCTAATCAAGCACAACTGCTTATAGATTTCTAGTGATCTTGAAGACACTGATTAGCATGTTCAGGTGTGTTTGATTAGTGTTGGAGCTAAACTGTGCAGGAGACCGGCCCTCCAGGACCGAGTTTGCCCACTCCTGATCTAGCAACTAAGTAAAACACTCTAACAACCAGTTAGCATACCCAAAAAACATCTAGTAGTCAGTAAAATACCTTAGCAATGTCTAGCAACTAACTAAATCATGCTAACAACCAGCTAGCATACTCAAAAAACATCCAGTAGGTTAATCAGTAAAAAATAGCTTAGCAATGTCTAGCAACTAACTAAAACATGTTAACAACCAGCTTGCATACCCAAGAAACATATAGCCAGCAAAAAGACTCTAGTAATGTCTAGCAACTAACTAGAACACACTATCAACCAGCCAAAATACCCAAGAAACATCTTGTAGTCAGTAAAAATACCCTAGCAATGTCTAGCAACCAACTAAAACATGCTAAAATCAGCTAGCATACCCAAGAAAATCTAGTAGTCAGTAAAAAATACCCTAGCAATGTCTAGCAACTAACTACAACATGCTAACATCCAGCTAGCATTCCCAAGAAACATATAGCCAGCAAAAAGTAATGTCTAGCAACTAACTAGAACACTATCAACCAGCCAAAATACCCAAGAAACATCTAGTAGTCGGTAAAATACCCTAGCAATGTCTAGCAACCAAATCAAACATGTTAAAAACCAGCTAGCATACCCAAGAAACATCTAGTAGTCAGTAAAAATACCCTAGCAATGTCTAGCAACTAACTACAACATGCTAACAACCAGCTAGCAGTCCCAAGAAACATATAGCCAGCAAAAATACCCTAGTGATGTCTAGCAACTAACTAGAACACTCTAACAACCAGAAAAAAAACATGAAACATCTAGTAGTCAGTAAAAAAATACCCTAGCAATGTCTAGCAAATAACTAAATCATGCTAAAAACCAGCTAGCATACCCAAGAAACATCTAGTAGTCAGTAAAATACCCAAGCAATGTCTAGCAACTAACTAAATCATGCTAACAACCAGCCAAAATAACCATGAAACATTCAGTAGAAATACCCTAGCAATGTCTAGCAACAAACTAAAACATATTAACAACCAGCTAGCATACCCAAGAAACATATAGCCAGCAAAAAGACCCTAGAAATATCTAGCAACTAGCTATCTAGCTATCACACTAACAACCCACCAAAATACCCATGAAACATCTAGTAGTCAGTAACAATTCCCTAATAACACACAGTCAACTAATTAGAACCATCTAACAATAAGGTACAATACCAAAAAATATCTATTAGCCAGTAAAAAGAACCTAGTAACTACTACCAACTAGTAAGTACACTCTAGCAACCCAACAACAATACCCAACAAACAACTCATACGCAGTAAAAAAAATCATAATATTGCCTAACCAGCTAGAATCCCCAAGAAACATTAGGACTGAACTTGACTGTACTTGTTAATGATTTACTCTAAAAATGTTCCAGTGTAAATGTAAAAATGTATGATAGTCATTATATTATATTTTTAAATATTTTCCTCATAAAAACATCATAATATTTTTAAATAATTATTTAAAGTGCAGTTTGTTTTCATCTATGTTTGAAAACGTTTTTGGTTTGACCCACATATCTAATAAAATGACACATTCATACATTAGGGTTTGTTGCATTAATATTAATGTGGAGGCTATTCCTTTAAGCACACATTTGTTCTAATTATGGATAATAGCTGGATCAATGGAGAGAATGGATTAGGTGGGATCACCTCTGTGTGGAATAGGAGTGGATGTTCTGTTTGCCGTTAAAAGCTGTGAATCGTAATTAATCAGCGGTGAAACTGGAAAGACACTCTGAACCCGTCCCAACCTCCCCCACATGAAGGTCACACAGTCACCACTACCAGGTGAGCACAATCCCTGGGCACCCTCCTAGACGTCCATCTGACCTTCAGATACCATTTCATTGCGGCAAAAACCCACTCCTACAGACTCACTTCAACTAGGATTGGTTTACTGCAACTCGCTCCTCATTGGCTCTTTTATTTTATATCATTCTCTGAGGTCCACTTATAATGTTATCAATATTTTTATATTAAAAAACATAATAATTTCGAAGTAATAGGTAATGTTCTGTCCTGTTTTAATCATCCTCATTAAAAAACATTGTTTGAATAAGGGCTCATTCACACCAAACGTGTTTTTGGTTCTAAAAACGAGAGAAACGAAACAAATCGAAATGGTCAGAAAAAAAGCTCAGCATAAAGCCTGAGGGTCTCTGGACATGTTTGCTTGTAAACAGAAACTTGCAATGGTTGCCCCGCCCCTAAGCTCTTCTGATTGGTCCACTGCTGTGGAACTGACAGCGATGAGCTGTGCTGCATGTGAACGTTGAAGTTCTTTTAAACTCCCTAAAGTTTAAGTTCTTAAAGTTTACATTTTTTAATCTGTTTAACTTCACAAGTCATCCAAAAACATGGTGCTCACGTGTGCGACGCTTTAAAAGACGCAAGACGTGAGCGTAACGGTCACACACGTCTATCAAGTGCATGTTTACAATAAAAAAGTAGATCATTGAAAAGGAACAACGTGTTCTGTGTGAACGGCCCCTAAATGCCGATTGACAGTTTTGCATATTTACACATTTTCAGTGCTTTGCTTCCAAGATTAGATATCAAAGTTCGACAGGTCGGCTGTGTGCCCACTGATGTACAGTAAACTTCCGTATGTGTGTTTGACAGCCTACATCCTACACAGATGGACGTTACTGTGATTTACACTAAATTGCTAAAACACTCCATACAGATCAAACAATCTAACAGACAGTGCATTAGTATCAGTGAACATGTCATAAAAACAGTTACACTTGTGTGGTGGTGAAGTAAAAAAAGGTCCTAAAATAAATCAAAGAATAAATTGAAATAACGTAATTTTGAAAACATTTTGAACAAATGTTGATTTTGGCAGTTCAAAACAGCTCACCAAAGCGAACTTTTGTAGTTCCTGAACACCTTTGAGCTACCACTGGTCCATGACAATTACGTTAGCAGTGGGTGTGTTCTGGAACTCCACCGTCTATGATGTGCAATTTCTTCTTTATGCCCTCAAATGAAGAAGGAAAAAGAACTTGGTTGAAGTATACCGGGCCTTAAAGGACCTTGTTTGTAATGACAAAGTTCATTCACTCTTTCATAATGTTGAAATCAGTTGGAAGGCATTGCAATGATTGTGTTTTTTTTTTAACTTGGCAATGCACAGTGTCATTGCTGTCATTGCCTACTTCATTATTTAACTACTGAATGCATAAATTGGTGGGCGGAGCTAACCAGGCACCGATACCGAAGCATCCATGGAGTTTAGTCACACTATTACATAATAAAGTGCCACATTCACTCAACATAAGCTGTTCTTACACTAACTCGAAACTTACAGAATGTTTTCTGTCATATGTCAAAAGATCAAGCGAATTTTGATTTCTCATTTCATGACCTCTTTAAAGTATATTTATGGCCAGGACAGCCCGCACAGAGGAACCCGCGGTTAAGTGCTTCGCTCAAGGGCGAAATTGCGGTATCTCTCCACTTCATGAATCACCACCTTAACCTTCAGATTACTAGCCGATCTTTAACTATACGGCTTCCACCACCACCCCATTCGAGCACGCAGCTGCTTGTCATATTCAACCTCCATAAATTCTCACATTATGTATTTGCTGTTATCTCCGTGTTAGTGTGATTCAGCTGCCCAGTATCAAATTCCACTTAGAGTTTCTGTCCAGGAGCACAGCCAATGGCCTTGGCCTCAGTTTCCCACAAGCACTGATCAGCCCTCATACATCCAAGGTAACACCAGAGAGTGCGGGGTTTAATTTAATCATCACCGCCCTGACCTGTGTAGTCTGCTTCAACCATTATTCATACATGGCCTGACACCTTTCCACAACTCATTTAATGAAGCACATGGAAAGTTTAATTAAGGAAGCAGCTCTTCACCGTGCCAACGTCACCGTCTTAATCTTCAGGGAAAATCAGCTTCAGCCTGATGCAGGAGCATCTGCCTTCAAGAAATACTGGACGTGGCTTCTTGAGATACGGAGCAACGAATTCCTGCGTTCTGAGAAATGCTCTGCGATTCCCCATTGTGCGTGGTGGTCACTAATCGATAGCCAAAGGCAGAGTGAGAACTCGATGCTCATAGTCAGACGCTTCCTGTCAAATTTTAAAGAGCAAGTATAATGGATGTATGAAACACAAACCCTCTCTTTTTTACTGAGCTAAGCAGGCATCATCCCACACAACACCACCATATTTCCATCTATTGACAAGGAACTCCTATCCTATCCTATTCCCTTTATTCATTTATTTTTCTTTTTATGTTTAAATCCAGCTTGAGGTAACTCACCTAAGACGTTTTCAATTTACAGACGTCACTCAGGGAAGTCAAAATTGTGCTGATCTGTCTTTTTTCCCCTCAAATCAGCCTTAAGTACACAAGCACTCATTGCTATGGGATTATCTGAGGCAATTGACTAGGGAAAGTTACCAATAGTTGGCTCACCCACCCTGCAATCTAGCTAATTACGTCTCTGGAGGAGCAGCCTGAGTTTAATTATCTAAACATCCATATATACAAAAGTAAATATGTACAGTGCTCAGCATATATGAGTACACCGCCCACAAATCTTTTATTTAAATTAATATTTTCTATAGGAAGCTTTACGATATTATATTTGTGCATATACATTAGTTTACTCAGTACTGAAGCCAAATCTGGAGCTGATCTAAAAAAAATAACTTACAATTACGGTTCAAAGATTAGTAGCCCAAATTTATATGTTAGGGAAAAATATTAAATACAATTTTCAAAAATAGCTTAAATCAAGAGAAACAAACAATATATACAATTTTGCTGAAATATTTTGCATGAATTTAAGTGTATTATCTTTCCATTTCTAAAGATGTTCTGTGACTAAAATATTATTTTAATAAATATATCTCTTTAATAAATCTGTTTTGTACAAATGCAACGATATATATTACCCATATTCACTGAGAAATGGATAAAAATATTCATTTTCATAATGGGGTGTACTCATATATGCTGAGCACTGTACATCTACACAGTAAATATGTAAATGCAATAAAGAAATAGAAATAGATATACATATATCTGTTAAAATACAGATATATAATGTAAGATGTATTTGCAAACATGAGCAAACAATGAACAATACATTTATTACAGTATTTATTTGTCTTTGTTAACAATATAACTATTGTTAACAAAGACAAATAAATAAAAATAAAGTTGTTCATTATTAGTTCATGTCATTAACTTAAAGATAGATGTAAGGTTTTTGAAGATCCTTGGAACCCTTTTATGTCTTGTGTGTTAAGAAGACGAAAATAACATTCTAATACTACTTTTCCAGGGCCTCACAGTGGCGCAGTGGGTAGCACGTTCGCCTTACAGCAAGAAGTCGCTGGTTCGAGCCTCGGCTGGGTCAGTTGGCGTTTCTGTGTGGAGTTTGCATGTTCTCCCTGTGTTGGTGTGGGTTTCCTCCGGGTGCTCCGGTTTCCCCCACAAGTCCAAAGACATGCGGTACAGGTGAATTGGGTAGACTTAATTGTCCGTAGTGTATGAGTGTGAATGGGTGTGTATGGATGTTTCCCAGAGATGGGTTGCAGCTGGAAGGGCATCCGCTGCGTAAAACATATGCTGGATAAGTTGGCGGTTCACTCCGCTGTGGCGACCCCAGATTAATAAAGGGACTAAGCCGAAATGAAAATGAATGAATGTATGAATACTACTTTTCCTTTCTTTTTTATTCTATTTAATTTATTTTATTGTATAGTCTTCATATGTAAGGGCATATGTGTGTCTGTGTATGTGCACAGCAGGTGTATATATATATATTTCTTTTACATTTTTTTTGTATTTATTTTTCTTGCTAATTTTGTTTCCTCTTTTGTAAGTTGTTGACTGCCACATGTGAATGTATGAGACCATTTATGCTGTAAGTTTGTGTTTTGTAATTAGTATTTTGTAGTTATTGCTGAATGAAAGGAAATACGAAAATAAATAAATAAATAAACTTAATGGAATTTTATTGTAAAGTGTGACCAAATTGATATGTCTATTGATATGTTTGCCAATATTTCATAGATTGTATGTAAAAAAAGAGGGATTACGCTTACTAATTAAAGTTCAAAATCTTTTGTCAGGATCATATCAGGATTTTTTTCAAATATGTCAGTACAATGTAAGATGTACAATGGGTTCAAAATCTGTTACTGAAATTAAATCTCCAATAATGCTAATTGAACGTTTTTATATATTAAAAAAACTATATCGATGTATATGCAGAATATACAGATCTTGAAGTTCTTGAATGTACAGCAGATGGAAAGACTTATAGGTGTTGAATTTGTATTATTATTATTTGGTCTCATTTATAGGAGCCTCAAGAACTGTGAAAACATACTTTTACATTTTTCAGAAACTTGGAACATAATTCGGCTCTGAAGGGAATAAATTAAAAATATATATATTTTATTATTACAGATACATCTTTTTACATCTGTGTAATCATGAATGTTTTGTCTGTTTATATTGGTATAGTCCTATTTTGCATTATTTTGGTTTTATTGTTTCTGCAGATGTTTGTATAGCTCCACAGAAACTACACCAGCAATACTAGAACCAAAAAAGCATCGGCTAAACAACAGAAGGAGAAAAAAAAAGCCCCACCCTTTTTAACATCTTAATTTAATCCCTTCCTCTGGATACACTGGAACGGCTAGGGTGGAGGCCAGCTGAATTATTTAACTCTGCAAATCATTCCCGCACACACACACATCTAGATACACAAACCACACTTACATGACACAACACATTTTACCGCACAAAGAGTTTTTAAAATTAATTATTCACATTAATATGATGGGACTAACCTCACATGATACAAAGGGCCTGGTTAAAAGCCTTTATGCAGTCAGAGAAACCACACACA
>CAIGQW010056824.1:2015118-2040160 GCA_903798125.1 Danio choprae
AAAGAAGGAAAGAAAGAGGGAAGGAAAGAAATTAAAAGGAAAGAAAGAAGGAAAGAAAGAAAAAGGAAAGAAAGAAGGAAGGAAAGAAATAAAAGAAAGAACACTAAAAATGTTGGGTTCCACAAAATTCATTCATTCACTCAACGCAAATTTTTAAGATAACTGTTTTTACAAATCTAAGTTGATTGAACATAAAACAAACATTATTTCACAAAAACCCTCAAGAGTTGTGTTGATTCAGCTCATTATAAATTAGCAGTTTGAACAAGCAGCAACCCATTTTTTGAGTGAAAGAAAGAGAGAGAGAAAGAACATATAGCTATAATCTAATATAGTCTATATTGTAAAAATGTTAGTTCTGACCAAGTTTTAGTAGTTTGTTAATGGACAACTTTGAGGCTACTGCAGCATTTATGGTGTAATTGTGCAAAGAACTCTCAAGTCAGTGTTGATTGCTTTGGTTGTAAACTATGTGCCAGATTTGTTGTAGTGGAATGAACTGAAAAACAGAAGGTGCTCAGTGCCTTTGTCAGCAAAAACAGATGCTCATCTATAAATGATGAGTCACTGCAGACTCACTTCAGCACTGGGATTCAGACTCAGCCCACCATTTGGGTTGGTTATGAGAAGATAAAAAGCTGCACTGCCAGCAGATCTGAAACTTTGTGGCTCTTAAAGGGATGGTTCACCCAAAAATGAAAATTCTGTCATAAATTACTCTCTTGACTTGTTCCAAATCAGTGTTTTGTTTCTTATGTTGAATACAAAAGAAAATATTCTGAAAAATGCTGGAAACCTGTTACCACTGACTTAGTAGGAAAAATAAATATTATAAAAGTCAATGGTTACAGGTTTCCAGCATTCTTCAAAATATCTTCTTTTGTGTTCAACAGAAGAAGAAAAAAACACACTGCACTCAAAAATACTAAAAATGACTTTTACTATTTATTTAAAATGAGTTGAAACAACACAACTCTTGAGTTTATTTTGTGACAACTTAATTGTTTTATGTTCAATCCACAAAACTAATAAGTTAAGTTAATTCCTTCATGTTGGCCCAACACAAATCAATTGTGTGGACTCCAGCATTTTTTACAATGTGCACTCAAAAATAGATGTTGAACGAACCTATATTAAACTAAGGAAAACTTTTCAATGCAATTAAATTGAGTAATTTAAATTCATTCATTCATTTTCGGCTTAGTTCCTTTATTAATCTGGGGTCGCCACAGCAGAATGAACCGCCAACTTATCCAGCATATGTTTTTCGCAGCGGATGCCCTTCCAGCTGCAACCCATCACTGGGAAACATCCATACACACTCATACACTATGGACAATTTAGCTTACCCAATTCACCTGTACCGCATGTCTTTGGAATTGTGGGGGAAACCGGAGCATCTGGAGGAAACCCACGCCAACACGAGGAGAACATGCAAACTCCACACAGAAATGCCAACTGGTCCAGCTGGAAGTCAAACCATCAACCTTCTTGCTGTGAGGCGACAGTGCTAACCACTGAGCCACCCAATTACCAGAATTGTCTGTTATTTATTGCTGCTCAACTGTGTCTCACTGAGTGAAGTAACAAACAATATTGTGGTGATTAAAGCTGCCAACACCCAAACTGAGTGCTGCTCTTCTGCAAGGTGTTAACCTCAAAACCTTACATGAAACTCTTTAAACTAAGTGTGGATTAAATTCTAGCAAATTTATACTTTCATTTTCAAGATTACTTTTATTTCCCCCTCTTAATATTGCTCAAAGCATGCTTGCAACTACATATCCACTAACCAGGTAGTTACACCAATATAATTCATGTTGTTGTCCCAACACAAAACAATTAACTTTACTTTTTTAAGTGGATTGAACATAAAACAAATAAAATGGCCAAATAAATGACAAGAATTGTTGCGCTTCAGCTCATTTTAAACAAGTAGTTTGAACAAATAGCACAAATCTTTTTTTGAGTGTGGTTTTGAACAAGTGAAGGGAGTGTTCTCCCTTCTGATGGCAGTGAATGATGGCAGAACTTTCATTTTTGGGTAAGCTGTCCCTTTAAAACACAGACGGCGCAGATCCGATAGCTCAGTAATTATGGCATGACATGAGGCGCTGGTAGTAAAGTTTGCTGCTGGAGTTTTTCAGTAGTGGATCTTCTGGAGCATCTGGTCATTGTACCTCACGTAGATCAAAGTGTGCGCATGTAATCCTACAGCTGTTCCACTAAAGCTTCACTCAACTGGGCTTGCAGAACTAATCTGTATCAGGCCCTGGGCGTGTTTGCACCGTATCACTGTCCAATACCACCTGCCCACTGTTTCTATTTTAGTACAGCTCTGCCCTACTAGCAGAAAGTTAAATATGACACACGTATACATAAATGCACACACAATTGCCCACATGCCTGGAAACGAATGCTGAATTATTCACACCTTGACGAATGAAGTGACATTTAAAATAATTTTTAAAAGAAGGAATAAGTTAGCAATTTATGAAATAAAACATAAACATGAATAGATATATAATTAATTTAGGGCCTCACGGTGGCGCAGTGGGTAGCAGGATCGCCTCACAGCAAGAAGGTTGCTGGTTCGAGCCTCGGCTGGGTCAGTTGGCATTTCTGTGTGGAGTTTGCATGTTCTCCCTTTGTTGGCGTGGGTTTCCTCCGGGTGCTCCGGTTTCCCCCACAAGTCCAAAGACATGCGGTATAGGTGAATTGGGTAAGCTAAATTGTCCGTAGTGAATGAGTGTGTGTGGATGTTTCCCAGAGATGGGTTGCAGCTGGAAGGGCATCCGCTGCGTAAAACATATGCTGGATAAGTTGGCGGTTCCTTCCGCTGTGGCGACCCCAGATTAATAAAGGGACTAAGCCGAAATGAAAATTAATGAATGAATGAATATATTTAATTTATGATATGGGGTTTGAGGTGAAAAATTGAGATAAAAGGTGTGAAATGAAAGTAACTTGCAACTTATTATTCTTTTTAATTATATGCATTTTGACTGTTCACTTGTTTGAGTGTTTATTTAAAACATGATTTATTTATGAAACTAAATGTATATTTTATGTCATAATTATTTCTTTTTTCCAAGTCTTTCAAGGTGTAGTCTATGTCAGATCTTCAGTATTATGTTTAAAGTTCAAGTGAAAATTTAAGTCTGTTGGCAGCTTTATTGAATCATGAAGGCTATTTTTTTTATATAACCCTGTTTTTTTGGTGGCTTATTTTTTATGTTTTAACTAAATTAGAAGATCTTAAATATTCTTTGCCTTTAATCCATAATGGCAAAATGGTTGCAAATGTTGCTGGTGCATTATAAAACGAGGAAGGTTAGTGTGATTTCCTGATCAGAGTGGGTGTCTGACGCAATAT
Organism: Danio choprae; assembly: GCA_903798125.1. Classification (NCBI taxonomy): domain Eukaryota; kingdom Metazoa; phylum Chordata; class Actinopteri; order Cypriniformes; family Danionidae; genus Danio; species Danio choprae. The sequence continues at coordinate 2,018,495 of CAIGQW010056824.1, forward strand.
CTACTGGGACAGAGAGTCACAGGAATTAATTTTGTGTTGCCTGTTTGTGTATATTGTGTTCAACAGAAAAAAAAAAGAATTTCATAAAAGTTTATAACCCTTTGAGTATGAGTAAACGGTGAGGAAAATTTCATTTTTGGGTGAACTATACCTTTAGTCCCTTTAGATTGGATTTCATTAATATCAGCACAGTCCACAGTAAATATTATACAGAAACTAAAAATCTTGGGAGACTTGGGAAAGACGTGGGATAGTGAGTAGATTAAAGAGATAGCTCACACAAAAATGAACTGTACTTTTCCCCAAGTGGTTCCAAACTTTTACAAGTTTCTTGTTTCTGTTCACTAAAGGCGATATTTTGAGAAACCTGTAAATATTGACTCCCATAGGAAAAACAAATATAGTAGTCAACATTTGGAGTGGTTCAAAACCTTCCATCAAAGTTGTCCCAAAACTATTCAACAAAAGCCATTATTGTATTAGGACAATTTTGAAAAACTTTGATCCACGTCAAATGTTGACTGCTGTACTATGGTGGACAATAGTTACAGATTTCCAAAACATTTTTCAAAATAACTTATTTTGCGTTCAACAGAACAAAGACACTCAAACGGGTTTGTGACAAATGAAGGTCGTCTAAATCAGCGGTTCCCAAGAGAGGGGTCCCGGTCCACAAGGGGGCCTCAGCGAGCCCGTCATATTTTGTTTTTTTTACATTTATTTTAGCAGTGGACAATTAGGAGAACGATCATGTTGCCTTAGTTCATTTTATCCCCTGGCTGACCAAAAAATTTGTAATTCGTCCTCCACAAAAAAGATCTAGTCTCACTGATTCGCCTTCAGCAGCTAGTAGTAATGACCCAACAATACTGGACCTAGGTAAGGAAGCTCCAAACATTTTGGGTTGCAGCGCTAGCAATACTGGAAACACAAAATTCAGGAAATACCAAAACAGTTACCTGAATTTTATTCCATTTTCTCGAAGCAAAGAGTCCCTGGCCCAGCCACAGTGCATTATCTGTGCCAAAGTTCTTGTTAACGAATGCATGAGGCCTTCCAAATTAATAAGACATTTGCAAACAACTCATAAACATATCTAGATATAGTAATAAATAGGGATGTAACGATTCACCTGACTCATGATTCGATACGATTCACGATACTACTCTCACGGTTCACGATTTAGTCACGATTTTTTAACAAAATTATTTGAAACAAATTTAAGGTGAAGAGCCCTTTCGTTTTTTTCTTAAATGCTGCACATTCATTTGCAAAATATAATACATTTTCTGTCATAACTAAATTGCTATTTTAAAAACAAATTCCAGAAAAAAAGAAAAATACAAACTTAAGAAGACTCATTAATATAAACAAAGTAAAACTGTGACTGTGCTGGGATTTTACATTTTTTAAAAGAAATATCAGCATAGGTCTCAGGTATAAGCTGAGATCTTTGCACATTTACCATGTCCCCTGCTGATGAAAAAAACTCTTTCACTGGGGACTGAGATGGCTGGTGTGGAGAGGTAATCCTTTCCTAGAGAGCAGTGTGTGCAGAGGTGATCAATAGGCTCTCTGCTCCAGGGGACTGGCCACTGGGATCAAATACTACTTATAAAATTACTAATTATATAGTAGGATAGAGACAGGAGTTGAACATAATTATGAAGTTGAATAATAATATTACTTGTATAATTATTTAGTATAAGTATCAGTGTGATACTAATTTAAAAAAGAGAGGGTAAAAATAATACCTGCTTCTGTAACAGAACAACTTTCTCTTTCAGCCAGAAAAACATCTTCACACTTTCGCTATGAAAGCACTGGTGCACCGTGTGTTCTCCGTAGCACTCGTCAGCGCAAGCAGATCTGCAAATCACCCGGTCCACGTGGTTTGGTTTATTAATCATTTTTTGCGTATATACGTCTGTGACAGTAGTTTTCCACTGCGCTGACGGTTTATATGCATTATATTCGTTGTTCTGTTAGTGTAAGTAAAAGTCTTTTTGCAGTATTTGCACACAGATTGTTTTGTTTGGCGCACTTCACAGCAGTCATTTTAGCTCCACCTCTTGCTCGCCGCTGAAGTGCAGGTACGCGAGTTTGCGCCTGTAAACACAGCGCCCCCTCTGTTCAAAACATGGATCGCGATTCATTCAACATTTCAACTGGTTTGAATCGTCACATATTTGAATCGATTTTCAACCGGCTCACGGTGAATCGTTACATCCCTAATAATAAACATGCCGTTTGTTTTAAAACAACATTTTTTGTCATCCTTACTGCAAACTTATATGAGCGATAATATCATTAAATGTTGAGGGGGCCTTACAATATTTTCTGGGGGAAAAGGGGGTCTCAGGCAAAAAAAAAAGGTTGGGAACCACTGGTCTAAATGATGACAGAACGTTCCCTTAAGGGTGAACTATCCCATTAACACAATGTTTATTTTAGGGTAACTGGCCCTTTAAGAGACTGAGATTCCATTCATGTATCCATAAAACTGACTCTTAAACATAATAAATCCTTCAAATGTTAATATACACACATTTTACTATTATTTAAAAAAAGTTAAAACATTAATTTTTGAACAAATGGTGTCAAATATATTTCATATGTGCCAATTTCAAGCATTACCGACACGGCAGTTCGGTTTTCCACCGCCAGAGGGCGCACAAAGCCCATTGCCGTTGCTCCCAAACCGACTGAACACGGCGCGGTTCCCGTACACAGACCCCAAACACTAAACAGGTGGTCATACACCGCGGCACAGCGACCGCCGCGATGAAACGGAACGGGTACCTACCGTAAGTCACACCGATCCGCCAAGGTGCTGAACCAAAGATTATTGATGATCTAGACACCAGAGCACGGGAGCCTTTGATCCCGAGTTTCTCTTGGATTCGGGAAGGTCTAAGGAGAGTTGGAACTATGAAAGTGACGGTGTGTTTTGGGAGAACTCGGGTCGTGGTTCCGTGCGGAGACGGAAACATTAAAGTGCAGTCGCTCGTCCAGCAGGCCGCGATGCGGTACCGGAGAGCGATCGCCAAGGTGAGATGCTGTTTCGCTGTATCATCTGATTGTGCTTTGGAAACATAGTTGCGCCGGTGAGGGCTGCAAATATGGCGGTGTGGAGACGGAGTGAGTGAGCGGGGGAAGGGATCGGGACCGTCCGGACACTTTAACTCCGCTCAACACTTCAAAGAACGCCTTTATTCCCCCATTAAATAAAGCGCTGTGTGTTTTTATCCTGCTACAGTGTTCTAATCCGCCTTCTTTGTTCTATATACCCACAATGGTGCACTGAAATCCACTGGGAAGTAGGGCAATACGAAGTAATGCTGGAAAGGACGAAGTTTACTCCATGCTATTACCTCCATTTAGAAATGACAGCATTAAATAGAACGCAATACTATGTATATTGAGTTTTGATGTGCATGGCGGGTTGCTACAGCAGACGCATCATTATGCTGTTTGATGAACAAAATGTCTTGAACTTTTGTCTTGTGTATGTGTGTGTGTGTGTGTGTGTGTGTGTGTGAGTGAGAGAGTGAGTCCTGGGCTTTGTTTCTATGAGGCTGCTGCTAGGCTAACAGTCATAACTCAAATGTATTTTTCACGGTTTGTACATGTAAACCGTTGTTTGGAAGTTAAAACGCAGATATACTTAAAGAGAACGAGGCGCCAAAACAGGGACGCCGTCGTTCAGGAATCAACAAGCGGTCGGTTTAGCGCGAGAACTCCAGCAGACGCTCAGCTCGACGCGTCGTTAGCAGTATGGGGCGCTGAAGATGTAATTAATGTCAGCCAGTTATTATTTAGATAATTTGAATTATTACAAAAACATTTTAGGACCTAAATATCATTACAAAACTTCAAACATGTCATACTAATAGAAAATGTCTTTTTTATTCTACATAGCGGGTCGACCTCTCATGGGGGCTACCATGTTGTCATCGTTTGAGGTTTATTTTTTTCCAAGAGCAAACTCCGCCTCGTGCGATTCTAAAAGATTTCATTTGTCTTTATTTGGATCGGCGAGGAATGCGAGTTTACACAAATTCCCACGATCAGTCATTGTTTGGATAAATGATTAATCAATTAATCGTTAACCTTAATAATCCAAGATGTGTTTACTTCAGTTGCTTCAGGACATGGTGTGCAGATGACACAAAACGCAAGCATCCCCACCCTAAGGTTGTTATTACTGTAAATAAAAGCTTGGAGGATTGTAAAAATTATTTATGTCAGATAATTTAATAGAATGTAATGACTGACCCCTTGCTTCGCCATTATTTATTGTCTATTCTACAGCGTCCTGACAAAAATTGAATTTCCAATTAGGAAATTGTGATTACAAGTTCACATTCAAGTGTTTGCTGTCAGAAAGAATTAAATGTACATGCTACTCATTGGCAAACATATAAACATTCATCCTGCTGGAATGTGAGTTTGCTACCGATTCAAGATTTTTTTGTCATATTGTTTTAGTCAAATACATTGGTAATTACATTGTTTATAAACATCATTTTGATAGCCGGGTTTCAGTATTTTATCTTTGTTTTCCAGTAGAGTAGGATTTTTTTTTCTATGAAATCATCTTCAAGTTAAAGCAGCATCAAGACCAAAGTAGGGCTGTGCAATATATCGTTTCAGCATCGATATTGTAATGTGCTCAATTGCATTAGTCACATCGCAGCATTTGCTATGTTGAGGCTGTATTGTAATTTATTATTTGCATGTGTTTTTGAGGCCTGTGACAGTATGAGGATTATACAAGCATTCAGGCATAAGAAATTGTACAGGCATTAACTTTAATAACGATTAATTTTATTAAATTATTTTTATTATTAATTACTGTACCTGAATACTATTAGGCTTGAAAAAAAACCCTGACAAAACACTGTCTATTTCAATTGTATGTTTTTCTTTATTGTATTTATGTATGATTTTAATTTGTTTATTTGATAATTTTTTTAATGCAGATGCCCTGCTCAACAGAATCATCCCAATCGATCTAAAATGCTAAATTCTTTCCAAATAGTGATATTCACGTCATTGGTGAAATTGTATTCATATCGCAATAAATATCGCAGACTAATGTTGTCATGATACTGGAATTCGATACCAATCGGCATTGAATTTTTAAAAACATTAATTTCCCTCTAACATTTGAGCGCTGTTTAGAGCGTTCTTAAACAGCGCTGGTTTGCCATTGTGTTCACGTGCTCCACAGAAATGACTGTGATTGGCCGTGAAGATCATCAGTTCACCGAACTCACCGCTGTTTACTGAGTGTAACTACAGATATAGAGACACTGGAGCATTTTAAAGCTGTGAAGATCAGTCGATTCATCAGCGGATCGCTCGTATGTCAGCTCATAAACAGACCAGCTGATCTTTGCGGCTTTAAAACGCTCCAGTGTCCCTGAATCTGTAGTTAGACTCCGTAAACGGTGGTGAGTACGGTGAACTGATGACCTTCACGGCCAATCTCAGTCATTTCTGTTGAGCACATGAACACAATGGCTCATCAGCGCTGTTTAAGAAGGCGCTCAACATCGATTTAGCGATAAATGGTTTTTAGATTTTCAGTACCGATTGGTATCGAATTCCAGTATCATAACAACACTATCGCAGGCTAACAAAATATTCCAATGTTCGATTTTTCCATTATCGTGCGGGCCTACACCAAAGAATGCTTAATTCTTTAGTTGTGGATCTGGGTACACTGAGCATTTATGGCACAGATTTTGTCACAAGATGTGAGAGTAGTACTAAACATTATTTGATTTAGCCATTAGTTCATTTTGAATGACAGTTTGTAAAATTATTTCATCGTTCTTTCATTAGATAATGAGCTCTGAACCTTTCTTAACTGGTTTTATTTTATTTAAAACAACAACAACAACAAATAGGCAGATTTGATAAACAGCTTGATTAAGTGCTGAACATATAAGTGTACTAGCATAGTCAAATCAGATAAAAAAGAAAAATCAATGCAAATAAATCCAAAATGCCCATGGATGTGTGTTGTGTGAGATGGAGAAACAATTTGGGCTTGTGTTTTGACCACTGTTTGCACCAACAGATCTCCCAGAATAGCTCAACGTCTGGTTCACGCCGCTGAGAAATCAGCCTTCAGGATCAGCACTTAGAGTAATAGCGTTCAATATAAGGCTTTTACAGTTAAATGATGTGCGGCCCAGAGATTTCAGCGCAATATGAAGGACGAGCTGGAGCGAGTGAGACAAAAGCTTGTTTGTTCACATGAATAAATTATTTTGTCTTTTAGTAGTGCATGAGCATAATTGTTTATGTGTGTTTTCAGTGCTGGCCACCTGTGAGTGTGTGGTGTGTGTGGTGAGCCAGTGTTAAATAAAAAGCTTATTGCCACTTTGTTTTCTCTTAAACAGAACAGCTGCTGTTGTATATGGCTGTGATGACAGTTGTTATTATGAAGTTGTAGAGGTTTATCATGAGAATATATAGTTTCATTTGGGCTGAGCAGTTATTATATTCTCATGTAGGGTTATTGTTATGGCAAATTTGATTTTATGACAATTAAGGATGGCCTGACGTGAGAGTTTTGAGCCAGCTGTAAATTATCATGCCTTGCAAACATAAACAATAGCTTTTCTGATCTGTGTTGGATATTGTTGTGGAGTTAAATGTCACCAACGTTAGTTAACTGGCAGGATGTATTCAATTATTTGTTGAAATGGCGTCAGTTATGTCAGTTAAATCTAAAAATGAAAAATCACTGCATGTGTATAGAAATGGATGTTTTTAAAACTTCAGTACCGATTGTTACTGAACTTGATACTTTTGACAACATGAGTTAACGCAGAAAAGAAGTCTTTTTTTCAGTTGTGGCCAGTTGAAAGGTTGATGGAGCAAGTAGAAATAAAATGCATTAAAGGTGCAGTATGTAAGTTTGACACCCAGTGGTTGAACTAGGTATTGCATTCCTGGATCAAACGCAAGCGCAGGTTGCCAGATTGAGGACCAACAGGAGCGAGTCTGACGATCGAGCCTAAAGACTGATTTAAATCGTGTTCTATACAAAAGCAACAGCACGCAATAGAAGGAATATTCTCCATATTAAAATGAGTTTTTGTTCTAACCAACACCTGGAATTGATATATTAGATACGGCTTTTATTCCTTGCAGCTGAACAACAGAAAACTGACAATGATCACCTCAGGTACATCTCATGTGCTTTATTCAGTGTTAAATGCTAATAATTTGAGTTTGAATGCCATTTTAACATGACATTTATTGCCATACTACTGCAAGCAGCAGCAGATATCTTACCTCAGATCTTGAAAATTAACTGAACTTTAGAACTTGACTCAAACCAACACATATCAGTGATTTAGCATGTACATTAGATAATGTTAAAGAGGTATACTTTAGATTATAAACCTTACCATTTCGTGAGTGAGTGCATATTTTGTGCTTCTGAATGGCTGTATTTAAATTTCTGTCATGTCTTGTCTGATGCAAACAGCCAAATTGCTTATCACTGCAAATCTCGTCACGTAGCGTGTTGTTAGGACATGGGGTTATAATGTAACCTGCTCACCTAATGTTTATGCTCGTAATGTTTATCTTATTTGCTAATTAATAACCCCATGTGGAACTCTGAATTTGAATCTCATTTCGGAGTCTGCTGCTGTCCACCGGAGGTTGCATTTTTAGTCATGGGTGCATGCTTTGAGAGCCTTTCCGAATGAGTGAATGATGAATGAATAAACGAAATGCACGGTTTTTCAACATGGCAACCCGGGGTGCTGAAATATAATTGGATAAAGTTGCAGTGGGCGGGTTAAAAGAACCAAAACAAAGACAGCATTCCGGCACTTAACTCACATTTTCAAAGCAGAGTAACTGACTTTAGCATTGTTTTTCATATACATTTTGTTTCCTAAATATCTGCAAACATATTATGCTATTTTTATGCTTTAGAAGAGTCAAAATCTTACACACAGCACCTTTAAACATGTTTCTGGAATTGAGGTGTGGAGCTCAGTGAGAGTTAGCTCACTGAGTACTGTTATCATGAGAAGTCGTTATGATGATGCAAAGTGTTGATGATGATTTAGTAGATATACTGATGGTTTGGAGTATCGACGAGACAATGTTTCTGTTGTGACGTTGCTTTTATTACACAGAAGTGGCGTGTTTGTGTTATGTAGCTGATAATGCTGATGTCCAGAGGTAGTTTGTATCTCAGGAAATACTGTCATGTGAACAATAAAGCGTATTGACTGTGCTTTGGGAGAGAAAGTGCTTGTGAATGTGTGATCTGCAGTGTCCTTGGGTTTGCTACATTGCCACACATTCAGTTTGCTCTACTCTCTGTCACCAAATGCCTCCGCTACTCTTTAACTGCATTATGCTTTGGCTTCTTTCTTTCTTTCATTTCCCTGTCTGTGCTCTAGGCTTTCAGCTGCTTTATAAACCAAACACACAAACAGAGGTGTTCTGTGTGAAACTGTGGACTTCGGGTTTTTAGGGCTGAGATTATTATCCATCAGAGCACCAGCACACATTATTCCTGTCTGTGTGTGTAATCTCTGCGAGTTTTTGAGTTTTATGGGTTATTAGTCCATGTATGTATGTATGTGTGTGTGTGTGTGTGTGTGTTCGCTATATTGAAGGGCTCCTATAATCCATGTTGGATCACAGTGAAGAGAAATATGACAACAGATTGACAAAAGACATATGGAAAGATATTAAACTGAAATACGGATGTTTAATGTGATCTTGAATGTGAAATTGAGCTATCTCAGCTGATCGCTCCTCTATAGCCTGTTGCACAACATCGCTGCATCTATTACTGGATTTTGACTGTCTTTGTTTTATGGTGCTTGCTTGTTTTTAGTAGTTGCGCTGTTTGCTTTGTTTTTGCATGACATTATATTTTAAAATGAGAGAAATGAATGCATAATATTAGAGATGGTCAACAGTTCTTCAGATCAGTCAATACTGAGTGTCGTCGCAATAAATGTCAAATTTTAATTTCTTTAAATTTTGTATGGAGATTTGTTTTGTAGATATTAATGGTCCTGTGAAATTTATTTTATTTTTTTTGTTTCAGTCTGTTAGTTTTAAGAATATCTATTAGCTAGTGTGCTCCAAAACAGTGACAATTTAAAGAAAATTTTAAACTGATATAAACATCCAAAGCTTTTTTCACGTCACCTCATACTTCAGTTTCTCGTCAAATCTTGACCAATCAAATGCTCTCTAGTGTCTGACATGCCCCGCCCCCTTCAAGACAATTCTCAGTTGCTTTTCATTTGATGCGCTTGAGCTCAACCCCTCTCACTTGCAGAGCTGTGATAAAAAACGAAACTCTATTGGCTGTTTTTTTAAAAGGGGCGGAGCTACTCTGTCCCACCCTCTGTTCATTTTGCAGTTGAGATTACGTCAAACATCGAATTTAAAAAATCCACATTTTAAAGCACGGGACCTTTAAACTGTAGAAGCTGTAGGTTTTAAACTGTTTTTTTTTCAGATAATGACAAATGTGCACCGATCGACCTCTGAAATTTTTTAATCCGATATTGAATTTATTTAAAGCCATCTGCAATAATGTGAACAAATCCAATACTAAAGATTAATTACATGGAGGAAATGAGCTTCACGTTTTGTTTCACTTTGATTTTGTTCTCTGAGCAAGCTCACTGCAAAAAAAAAAAATATATAATCTGTACAAAATATCAGATCTGAGTTTGTATTGGTGTAATAACATTGGTTAGTTTGGTCTTAAACATCTTGGGCAATAAAAGAAACCGACTGCATTGCACTTTAATGAGTGAATATTTTTCTGCAGCAGCAAAATTTATAATTTAAATATACATATAGCCCAGTGGTTAGTGCGTCGACACATAACATCTAGGTGTTCATGGCTACCCGAGTTCGATTCCAGACTTGAGGTCCTTTGCCGTTCCTTCCTCTCCCTCTGCTCCTCACACTTTGTCTGTAAGCCTACATCTACACTAATCTGGATAAATGGCATTTTCGTCTAAAAACGCACTCGTTTTTTAATTCTGTCCGTCATCCAAAATGACTGAACTCTTTCATTCAGTACTGTGCATGCACACAGATGTAAGGCGAGTTTACTTGCGTCATATCCACCTGGTGTTTATTTACTTTCTGTCTCTTTGAAACTGTCAAAACAGACAGCATCCAAAACATCTGCTTTACAGTAGCTAAGTTTCCGTTCAAAGATGCGAATTAAATGTATGTGCAGAACTGAAATATTGCATAAAAGACGTGCGAAAAAAGCAGCGTTTCCATCCAATGAGTCAAAGAGAACAAAATCGTCACTTCCTGATTAACTGGCTCCAAATATCAAAAGTAAAAACAGAATTTGCTGCAGTAGGAGAAGCTGTGTGAATCTTTTCTTTATTTAATAAAAGCCTTGCGCCTCAGAAGGCAATGCCGACACACAATGAACGTGTGGTGGCGTTTCAGGCGTGAGACGCGAAGCACAGATGCTCTTGACAATTCTGCAGGTAATTAGTAATATAATAACACTAATACTGAAATAGTTACGGCGTTTTTGAATGCGTTTTAGATGTTTTACGATGTGGTCAGCCCCCTGGTTTGTCAACTCACACGCATTTTTATCATCACATGATCTCTTACAAGAAAATCAAATTGTTGGGAAAAAGTGTTTCCATCGTAGTTTATGCGCATCGTTTCTTATCGAATAAAAAGTTTATCCTACTCAGTTATGTGCATATGGTTTTTTATGCACATTTAAAAAAATTATGAGCATCTTGGCGTTTCCATCAACATTTTTTTTCCATGCGCACATCCAAAATGCGCATAAAAATAGGTTGATGGAAACATAGCTAGTGTCATCCATGTGTTGAATTGGTCACATGACTGAAATGCGTCATCGTTTTTGAAAACCTCTGTTTTCACAGTCCACACTGCAACTCAAAAGCAGTGTTTTCAAATGTATCCACTTTGGACTGCGTTTTTAAAAACATACGCTGTTGTTTCTAGAAATACGTTCTATTATACATCAATTAAAAGGTAATGCTGTTGAAAGAAATATTGAATAGCAAAAATCACAGTTGAAGTTTTTTTTATCTTAAACTTGTGCCTCTCTTAGTATAATATATCACATTCAGTAAACTTAACTAAATTTACATCTATTAGTTGTACTGTATGCAATTGACTAATATTGATATTTGAATTAGATGAATGTTTTTTTTTGTTTTTAAATGGTATCGGCCACAAAAAAATTGAAAAATAAAAATTGTGTGTATCTCTAACAAAAAAAAAACTGTAGCTTGTTTTTAAAACATTATTTTTTGACCCACCAGTTCTTTGAGTTTTTTTGGGGGGGGGAACACAATAAGGAAATAGTTTGAAGAATGTTGGAAACCGGTAGAGAGTAAATTATAAAATATTGCAGAAATTCTATGCATCAAGAAGAAAGGAAGAGCTGATATTTCCCCCATTCTGTGATTCATGCGTAAATAAGTTCAGGTTAGTGTAGGAAAACACCCAAATGATTGCTATAATCACTGCTGAGCTGACGGAGTGTGTTTTCTTTGATCAGATGACTTTATAAGCTGTAAATGAACTTGGCTCTTTTACTGAGGGTTTGTGTGTGTGTGTCTGTAATCTCTCAGTGTGATGTGATTGAATAGGTGGAGGGCTCAGCTGTCACACTGACACGGATAAATAGTTACACAAGCCACTGAACTGTTTGGAAAGCAGAAGCCTTAAAATGAAGCATTGGTCTGATACGGATCCAATAAGGAACTGCATTCAAAAAACAGAAAGCTGTCAGACATGCCTGTTTTGAAAAAGCCTGGTGAAAGACCTGATTTGATTGATTATTCAATAGGTGTTATTTATTAACCAAGAGCGAGTTTCATTACAGTGCATGAAAATGTTGTTTTCATTTGAATTTATTCATTTACATACACACAAACAAATCACAATAATAATAAAAATAATTAACGTTAGCATTGTTGTTGGCATCCACTCTGTCGTTGTTCATTTTAATTCATTATATTAAAATGTTGTTTTCAATTTATTTTATTATATTTATATTTTATTCACTTTATATACACCCAAAAAATCACAACAATAATAATTAACAATAGCATTGTTGTAGACATCCACTTTGTCGTTGTTCATTTTAATTAATTATATTTCAATGTTGTTTTCATTTAAATGAATTATATTTATATTTTATTTATTTATATGCGCACCAGAAAATCAATAATAATAACAATAATAAAAATAATTAACGTTAGCATTGTTGTTGACATGCACTCTGTTGTTGTTGTTCATTTTAATTCATTATATTAAAATGTTGTTTTCAATTTATTTTATTATATTTATATTTTATTCACTTTATATACACCCAAAAAATCACAACAATAATAATTAACAATAAGCATTGTTGTTGACATCCACTATGTTGTTGTTCATTTTAATTCATTAGATTTAATGTTGTTTTCATTTTAATTAATTCTGTTTATATTTTCTTCATTTATTTACACACCAGAAAATCCAATAATAATAAAAATAATTAACGTTAGCATCGTTGTTGACATCCACTATGACAAAATGTAGACCAGTTTACTGCGAATTGCTAAATAAATATCTTATTGTAATAAATGAACTATTTATAGCAAAAATTAAGAATGCATTTATTTTGGGCAAAAAAATTTAGTAAATAAATAAATAAAGAATGGTAAAAAACTGTGACATAAAGCTTCACATGAACAAAGTAAACTGAAGCACTGCTATATTCACAGTTAATCGAGAATTTGCTGTGAAATATTTAGTTTTTCGTTGTTCAGTCTTTATAATGACAGATAAATAACTGGCCAACAACAATATATAACAATAAATCTCTATAATTGGTATCTTTATATCAGGTAGGCAGCTCGAGTACTATTATCATGGGATTCTGGGTAATTCTCAGTCTTGACAACATGTGCTCCAGCCAGGCCACCAGAGATGTTGTCTTGCCATACAGCTGTGTATTACACTGTAAAATTAAGCGTGTATTGAAAGCGTTTCAGTGTGAGTGTTGTATTAGTTATGTAAGTGATGTTTTGTGCTATAGGTAATCTTGATATTGAATTGTGCTCTGCTTCCACTTTTATCATTGGCAGATTCCCCAATTTCTACTGAATCCTAGATTCCTCCACAGGGAATGAATCTGTTGGTTGTACTAGATTATATTGGAAAACACAGTATGTTGGTGTACTAGATATTTTGGAAAACACAGTGTTAGTATATTCCCTGTGGAGATACACAGCCTCCTGCTGAACTTTCGGGATAAATGCTCAGAGAATGGTTTAGATACTAAAGCTCAATTGAAAATGTGCCTGTTGTGACTTTTATGTGAAATAATACTACATCTTATCTGTAATACTACTTTTACATTTCACAACACTTTTTTTTGGTCAAATGAACATTCAAAATGAATGTTTTTATAAAACACAGGCTCATTGGAAATATGTGCTCCAGTGTACATTTTTGTGAAACTGCACAACGTTCTTCAACATACGTTTGACTGCAGTTTTTAGGTCAAATGAACACTAGGGGGCAGAATGATGACAAAAACTTTTGTTTCTTTTTTACACTACTGATATGTACAGGGACATATTATTGATGAATAAAGGATTATTTTCACTCAGTTCTTTCTACTGTTCTTGGAAAACTGTGGGAAAAAAACAACATGTTTGTTATTCCGCGCCATTGTTTTTGATGACCTCCTCTAGAGTTTCGTCCACTTCTACTTTAGATGAAGCACAAATGTTGATCCAAAAAAAACTTTTACTTGTAATTTAATTTGTTTACCTGGGGTTTATTCCTGTCAGACGCGGAAGTCACCATGCATTTGTTCATATTAAACACTTCACTTACTGACTGCGGTGAAACTAGCCAATCGACAGCTCTCTCTGTCAATGAGCAGAACTTTGACTTCGGTGACTGACAAAATGCTGAACCTGGCGTGATCAAATCATTTTTTGTGCAAATTTTACTTAAGCAGTGAAGACATACATCTGCTCTTTTTAATGTTGTTTGTCTGAAAATGACATCAAAAGCTGCACAAAGTGGCATTATATCATTATTTTGTTTCGACATTTGTGCTGCATTTACAATAGAAATGGATAGAGCTCCCTAATCACGTCATCAAAAACAATTGCGGTGCCCATGGTCCAAACTAAATGTGGATTTTTAGGAATAACGTAAACATGTCATGATTTTTTTTCTACATATTTCACAAAGACTCATAATTTACATTATATTAAGGCATACAAGTCTCAGCACCCAGGGTTCTCATTAAAGTGTGACCTTAGCCCCATTGTACCTTAATGCTGTGCTAATCATCGTTCTTTATCACTATATAAAATACTGTAAAATAATATAATTTCTGACTTATTTGGTGATTAGAAGCTGCACCCATTCACAGGAGGACGTTATTTTTAGACCAAACCTCAGTTGACACTGTAGCTCTGTGTTTTCATTTTCATAAATGATTGACATTTGTTTCCAGGACTCCATGCTAAGCTAAAAACAGTTAGCGTTTTAGCTTCCAATGTTGAGTGTAATTCTTAATCTTGTACGCATCTGTGATTCATTGGTCAAAACAAGAAAGTAAATAAATATTCATTTGATTGATTGAGCGAGCTCTCATATATTTTTCATGAATTATTTCAGCAACAACAGTTAAGTATTGAGTTTTGCAAAAATGTAAGAAAAGTGGATTTATTTATATTAAGGTAACTTGGTTAACTTTAATACATTTGATCTCATATCTGATATAGATAATTGAGAGAATTTGTAGATAGACATGTTTGTACATTTTTAGTTGATGTATTCCAAAACATTACAATGCCTATTTGTTTTTGTTTATTTTGCTCTTTTCTGTATTTTTCTATAATGTTTGAGGCCATCAGTGCGGCTTCTGTGCTTGAGGACATTTTTGATATCACTGCAAGTCAGCCCAGTTGTTGCAGTATAAAATAGTAACTACACAAAACCCCATTGACACAAATGTATGGGCTTTAATCCTTATGAACCAAAGGGAAACTACATGTCTTAAACACAGCAGAGCACCACAAACACAGTAATGTGTGTAAGACAGCAGTGTGGACACAGCTGTTTGTAAAGTTCTCAGTACTGCTGTGGGTCATGTATACGTCTGAGTTCATTGGTTCAGAGCTTCTTAAAGCGACAGTCACTCATTAAGATGGCCATACAGACCCACGTGATTTACTGTTACCAAACATGTCATCATTAAGTGCCTGCTTGTGTGTGAATGTCAGAATGCCCCAACACTTTCTGTTTAGGGCTCATACATTTGTTTGTTCTTGTTGGTACTTTCCATTTACATCAGTCTTATTACAAAAAGATAATTAGGTTGGCTTGACAGAACTAAAAACAAAAGTCAACCTACTGAAATTCTGTTTAAAGTGATAGTTCATCTGAAAATGAAAATTCTGCCATAATTTACTTTTTTTTTTTTCAATTTTACTTGTTCAAAACCAATTTGAGTTTCTTTCTTCTGTTGAACAAAAGAAGATATTTTGAAGAACGCTGGTATCTGGCACACATTGACTTCCATAGTAGGAAAAAATACTAGGGAAGTGCCAGCAACCAGCATTCTTCAAAATATCTTCTTTTGTTTTCATCAGAAGAAAGAAACTCATTAAGGGTTAAAATCACACGAGGGAGAATAAATTATGAGGCAATTTTAATGTTTTGGGTGAAATAACTAGGGCTGCACGATATTGGAAAAATCTGACATTGCGGTGTTTTATTTTTCTGCGTGTATATATTGTGATATGAATACAATTTCTGCAGATGACTTGATTAGTTCTATTTGGAATGAAATCATTGATTTGTATTGATTGGAATAATCTTGTAGTGGAGTGAATCAAACAAACTGCAAGCATCAATAAATTGAAATAATTAGTCATATATTCAGGTACAGTAATACGATGTGATATTACCACGATATTTTTGCCCCCGATAAATGATAATGACGATGATGATGATGATGGACCAGAAAACCATCCACAATATATCATGATATTTGTAAATGAAGGGGAAAAAAATGCATCAAAAAGTTATAAGATGTGTTTCTTTTATTAACAGCATATATATTTTGTGAAATTGCAACATTGATATGTTTTCAATTCACCATCACGAGAAGCACAGTAGCAGTGCAAGGCTGATAAATTAATTCAGATCTTTTGTGCCTTTAAATAAATATCGATACTTGGCTACATCGATAATGTATCGATAAATAGGCATATCGATCATCATATCATGATAAATAAGCATATTGATATTTTGTCCCACCCCTATTATTGGTTAATCAAATGTAATGTAAAATAACACCGTACGTTCTTCACTGCTCAACTATAATGCCAATTCCACATTGCAGATCCTGCGATGTGACTATTGCGAATGCACACATTGCCATATCGATGCTGAAACGATATATTGTGCAGCCCTAGAAGTAACCCTTAAAGCTTTTTCTGAGCTTTCTGTCCTCTTCAAAGTACTGCTGCAACCAAAACACAGACCTTTAAAATGTTCTAGCTCTGTGTGCTATATATTTTCAAACTCATCAAATCTATGAAAAAGTACTATATTCTTCCATATATATCTAAAAACTGAGGGTTTCATGCTAACAAAATGCTATTATTTGGTTAATTTATTTAATAGAAGCGTGTTAGCAATATGCTAATTCATGTTACGTGCTATAAATTAATTAATGCTAGCAAAGTAAACTCAACATGCTAATTCATGCTAACTATGTGATAATCATTCTAGAATCATGTAAAAAAATGTTTATATAGCCTACCAGTACAGTTTATACCAAATATTATATGGTATTAATCACATGAACAAATCAACGTTTTAATCTGTAAGGGTGTAGACAAAAAATCCGTTATGAAATGTAATGCTTTTACGAATATTTTATTTCTAGTTTCAACAAGTTTTACTATATTTTGGGTACTCGTTTGAAAACATTGTCTCCAAAAGGGTAGCAAACCTGCCCATACAAGTGAACACAGTGTGTGTGTTTGTCTGTGGGTCAGTCAGTACAGTGTTTGTGCAAGTTGTTTATCTGGCTGCCAAGCTATTCTGAATAGCATGAGATCCACAGAAGGGTATTTCAGGCTGCATGAAGGACTTATTTCTCCGACGACTGCTTTTAGCAGCATGCTTTTGCATTTGTGTGAATCTCTTGGTGTGTGTGCATGTGGGTTAGAGAGAGAGAGAGAGAGAGAGAGAGAGAGAGAGAGAGAGAGAGAGATGGAGAGATGGAGAGATGGAGAGATGCAGGGATTGTGTCTTTATATGGTCGCGTCTGTAAGATCTTTGTCACCAATGTTTAAAACATTAGCATTAATGTCAGTGGAATAGTCAAAGACGGCAGCTTTCTGCTACAGGCAGCTGTGAGTGTGTGTGTATAAACATACAGGATTCAGTGTATATAACACTGTTTCTTAGCTGGAGGCACTTTTATGTCTCAGGAGTTCATTTTGATCAGATTTTACCTTTTGTCCTTATGTTATATGAAGGTCAGATGAAAACATTTTGCCATGACTTCATTTATTTACACTGTATTGGTACCTTGCAGTTGGTAATTGTAGGTTTTATAATAGTGCAGAAATTTCCTTTGACAGTTTGATGACCTTTTCTGACATTTAATTCTCACTTGAAGTTTTTAACAGCACTGGTGATTTTCACCACACTGTAGCTGTAAATTCTAATACAATTTCTTCTCATTTTACAGTAAAATGTTGTTTTAAGTAATTCATTTTTAAATTTAGTTTAGTTTTAATTTATTTATGAGTTCGTGATAACATGAAAATATTTACATTTTAGATTTTTGACCAGAATTGTACTTTTAGTGCAATCTTTTCCTTAAATTTCAGATGTTAAAATTTATAATAAATTTTTTTCCCCCAAAACTATTATCTAAACAAAAAGTACAATGTGAAAGTGAAGCTTTCAGTGAAAGTCTTGTTTGCTTTCTGCCTTTTATTTCTTATTTTCTACTCTATTTTTACTACTTTTATATAGAGCACTTTGTTTTTAATGATGTGTTTATATATAAATTATGTATTGGATAATATGGTAAAATGTCTTCTTTATGCGTCACACACACATAAAAAGTCTAAATATATGGCCATATATGTCTTACTTTGCACCGGTATATTTGTAGGAATAGACAGTAAAATCGATCAACTTTTCTTTTATGCCAAAACATTTTCAAATATCTTTGCCAAAATATTGTTCTATTCTAACAAATCATATGGACAGCTTATTTATGAGCAATTCCATGCGAATATCAACCTTGTCATGAAAAAAATTAAGTTTTCACCAAAATAGCAAAACTGTTTCTACGTCTTGGTGTAAGCAAGTATTTTACAGTACCTTATAAAAATGCTCAATGTCTCTGTCAGTGTTTTCAAACAGTTATATTTGATTTACCAAAGTCACACAAGTGCCAATTTCACATGTCACATCCATACCGGAGAGATGTCACATCCATAACAAAGCTTTTTCCTCATAAATGCAAAAATGTCAAATAAAATAAAATCAATCGTTTTTGTTCTATAGTGAGCCAAAGCAAATCCTTTTTGATTAGCATAGTTTCTTTTGGGTTCTGCAGTTTAATTCACAGAATTTTTCCAAAGTATGTTGTATACTCTAAACTCGCAGACTTTTTTGGTCACATCCATAACGCATGTTTATTTTCCTCATTTAAAAATCTAAAATATGTTCACAGATTGATATATTTCTGATCCCATAGCTCTGTGGTTAGGTGTTTTGGAAAATATAAACGGATGTTTCAATATAATGTTAACATATACATTCTATGTGAATTTATGTTTTGAATTTTTATTGCTAATGTCACATCCATAACGCTGGAGTTGCTCTTATTCAGCTTATGTATGGTGCAAAAAGAAATGTTTTTCAGTCAAAAAATTGACTGGTTTTGTAGTCCAGGCTCACATATGTGTATTAAATTTTTAACATTGATAGAAATAGCTTTTTTTTTTATATTGGATCACTGACGTTAATGATTCACAGTCATTTAGGGAAACCTTAAACATTAATGCTAGACTAGTGTTTCTGTGTATAACCTGTGGCTGGTTTTTCCTGGTTAGCAGTCGTTTCGGGAGCCTGTTCTTTCTGCCTGCAGATGCAGTTGATGACAGATGAGTTTTAATGGCCGTTCTATTTTTAACTCTTACACCAGGCATTAATGGATGTGTCTTAATTGAGTCTCGCTGAAATGACTGTGTGCGTTTGGGGAAGAGCCACTCTGATGGAGACTGAGAGCGAGTTTACGGGTTCAAAGTGGTCTGCTCTGAATCGCTGGACAAAGACAGACAGAATGAGAGAATAAAATACAGATATCTGAAAACGTCACACAGCATTGTGTGTGTTATGTAAGGGTGCAGCTGTGCTTTGGGATTTGCTCTTCTGTGCTTGTGTACAGATATGCTTATGAAAGGGAGAGTGGGCCAAAGGTGCAGGAAATTTTAGCGGAGAGATTTTCAGGGTGATTTAAGCCTTGGTGTTGAATTGTGAAGTTATTTACTCATATTGCAATAAAATTTTAATAACTATTTGAATTGCTTGATTAATTTGCTGAGGAAAGCCCCCAAATAAGGGTTAATTATTTAAATTTATTATTGAATTATTAAAGGAGCGAGTAAAATTAAAATGAATTAAAATTATTAGAATTTGTCGTGTGTTAAGGATGCGTTGGTTGCAATGTGAAGTAAATCCACACCTTACTGTTGAAGCGTTTAGAAAATATTTGAACGACAGCAATTTCACTATGTACTCCGCCATTGTTGTGTGTTTGTTTGCTTTAATCTATAAATACGCACTACGCACACGCATGGTCATCATTTTTGAAGACTTGTTTAGATAGACACAACAACGGAGGCATTTTCAAAAAAATCCACTTTCTGACAAGTTTTCAGATTCATGCATTTTCAGTCCCAAAAATACATGTTGTGTAATCAAACTGGCAAAAATGCATAAAATGTTTTGCGTATTTGCCTTTAAACATTGTAGTGTAAATGGCCTTTCAGACTGTTTTAAACCCACTTTTCCAAGCAGAAATGTCTAGAAAAGAGTGAGGCAACCTGACCAAAAAAAGAGAACGCGAGTCTCTCATACGGCAGGTAAATTATATTCTTTGTTGCTGGTTTATTTGGTATTGGCTCATAAATCATATGCATTCTTATTTCAGCAATTCAGTTTGAGCAAACACAGACAATGTAATTAATATTCAGAAGCCTGACATATTATTAGTAGCAATAGTTCTTTTTATTTTTTTTACAGCGCTATTAGTGCTATCAAGCATCCCGCACTCACTTTCCTTCGGCCCTTAGTTATAAGGGGTCGCCCTAGCAGAATGAACTGCCAGCATAACTTAATTCATAAATTAGAAAATACTGAGTTCACTGTTGTTTTGTTAAAACTTTAGGTTTGCTTGCAAGAGATGCTGATTATTTCCCACTTTTGACAATAAAATATTCTGTCAACTCAATTATTTTCTGTTTTTTCAAATGAAACTTGTATTGTACATTACTGAAATGTGACCTTTTTTCAGAAGATGACTTAATTTCACACATTTGGGCCCCTGTTTTGTGTGTACACCACATTTATAAATGAGACCCCTGGTGTGCAAGAGAGTGAGGGAATCAAGAGTTTCAGTTTCAATTCATCAAAAAAAAAAAGCAAACGAATTACCGAGATGTTCTGTGTTTGTTTTTAGACTGGTTATAGTGAAGTAAACAACACAAAGCAGCTCATGTTGTTATTCATTCCTCAAGTCTGTGGTAACATGCGGGTGGATATTTAAAGAATACATTATTACCTTAACATAAAGATAATTTCTTTTTTAAATCTAAAGAGCAACATTTCCATTATCAATATGTTTTTCTGGAATGAAAAAAGTTAAATGAATGTTAATGGTTCTATTTGGATCCAAAAAGTGTCTTTTGAACCAGGTACTTATAGGAGCTGCATTGTAGGAACCATAGCCTCCAGGCTGGTCCCTCAAGCATACATTTTCCCTTCTAGCTATTTTCCTGGTTGCATTTTCACTGTCACTAGGAACTCTGAAGTGATTCTGGCCGACAGTGACATTAATGGCCTGTTTTCATTGAGTGGTAAGCTATGGTACTGTACAATACGGTATGGATTTATTTCCATTTGCACTGTCAAAGATAACAAAATAGCGAATTGTAGTGTACCACTTTTTGGACACCCTTTCATAAGGGTATCTAGCAGAACAGTAAGGTACCAAAAAGGTAGAGTTAGCGCGTACTCTCACTAGGCACGGTTGCCTTGAGCTTTGCCGAAACGCGGTTGTCCCCCCTCCACTCTCTGATGGCCTGCGCTCACATCGCATTTTTTTACCTTCCAAACCTGAGCATGCTTACGTCATCGATGATGCGACTGTTCAGTTTAACAGGAAGAGAAGTGTCCTCACTCAGCACAGTGGACATTGCCTTAGTTATATTCATTCATTCATTTTCATTTCGGCTTAGTCCCTTTATTAATCTGGGGTCGCCACAGCGGAATGAACCGCCAACTTATCCAGCATATGTTTTA
>CAIGQW010056824.1:2068056-2093986 GCA_903798125.1 Danio choprae
ATAGATAGATAGATAGATAGATAGATAGATAGATAGATAGATAGATAGATAGATGGGTGGATGAATAGATAGATAGATGGAACGATTGATGGATTAGGTGTGTGGATGAATGGATGGATGTAAGAATAGTTGAATAGATGGGTGGGTGGATGGAAGAATAGATGGATAGATTGCGTAAGTGGGTAGATGAGTGAAATGGATAGGTGGATGAATTAATGAATGGATGCAAAAATAGATGGATAGATGGGTGGATTAATGGATGGATGCAAAAAAGATAGATTTGATAGATGTGTGGATTGATGGATTAATGGATGAATTGATGTAAGAATAGATGGATAGATTGATGGATGGATGGATGATGGAAGAAAGATTGCATAGGTGGGTGGATGAATGAATGGATGGGTGAGTGGATGGATGTATGGATATAAGAATAGATGGGTGGATAAATGAATGGATGGATGCAATGATAGATGTGTGGATTGATGTAAGAATAGATTGGATGTATGGATGGAAGAATAGATGGATAGACAGTGGATGAATGAATGGGTGAATGAATGGATGGATTTAAAAAAGTTGCATAGATGGGGGATGAGTGGGAGGGTTAATGAGTGAGTGGGTAGATAAGTTGATAGATGGATGAGCAGATAGACAGAAAGGTGGATGGATTGATGGATGGATGGGTAAGAAAAATCGTACCTGGATTGGCAGAAAGATAGATGGGTAGATGGATGAAGAATAGATGGGTGGATGAATGTTGGATGAATAGATGGAAAAATTGATGGATTAGGTGTGTGGATGAATGAAGGGATGGATGTAAGAATAGTTGAATGGATGGATGGATGGATGGGTGGATGGATGGATAAACCACACTGAACTGAACTAAACTGAACTTCAACTCTGAAATCTGGACTTTACTAGAACATGTTAAGCTGCTTTGACACAATCCACATTGTAAAAAGCGCTGTATAAATGAACTTGAATTGAATCGAATGGATGAATGAATGCATGCAAGGATAGATAGATAGATGGGTGGACAAATAAATGGATGGATGCAAAAATAGATGGATAGATTGCATAGGTGGGTGGATAAATGAATGGATGGATATAAGAATAGATGTGGGGATGAATTAATTAATAGATGGATGCAAAAAGTAGATGAATAGATTGGATAGATGTGTGGATTGGATGAATTGATGTAAGAATAGATTGGATGGATGGATGGATGGAAGGAGAGATGTATAGATTGGATAGTTTGGTGGATGAATGAATAGATAGATGGTGGATGGATGAATGTATGTACGTAAGATGCAAAAATAGATGGATAGATGAATTTCAACTGTTTTCTTGTCATGCATAGCAACACCTCAGCAAATGAAAGCGAGGTTTGCCGAAATAAGAACAGGTGTACAGCTCGAACATAAACTAATAATTGACTGAATTGGGACAAGCCCCGCGAATGTGATTTCGTCCCATCGGGCTCTCTATGAATGAGCGTATTAATGCACAGCACAGCTTTAGTAAGGAAAACAATGTACAGACCGACTGTTCCGCCTTTGCTTTCTTATGCTATTAGTCATTTGATGTTCAGGAGAAACTGAGCAGAATGCTCAGAGAAAGACAATGGCTGTTTGCAGTGTGGAAAGCTTTGGATGGGATCCGAGCGGGACAATGGTTTGGCAGTCTCCTCTGATGATTTCAGGCATGTCTGCTGTTGTCAGAAGGCCAGCGGTGCTGATTTGATACAGTCGTGCCGTCAAACACACACACTCTTTTGTCATGTCAGACAGCTGTTATATAAGACGGGATGGTTGAGTTTGCCGTTGACGGTGTAATGTGTATCACAGCTATTTTCTCTACTTCCTTCTATTATGTTTTTTTTTCTCTCTGTATTAGATATTTGAAAACCCCTTGGTCACAGAGGAAAAGAGTGATTGACCAACTGCCATAGATAGAGAGCAGCTCATGTGCCACTGGGGTAATGGTGAAACAACATGGGACAAAATAAACAGAACAGTCAGAGAGAGAGAGAAAGAAAATTTCTTTTCCTTTATCCTTTTTCGTTTTTTTTCTTTTTCTATCTCTTTTTTTCACATATTTTTGACTATTTCTCTCTCTTAGATAAATAGATGAATGGAAGGTTAGACAGAAATATGGATATATTTTACACAATATATTATAGGCAGTGTACTGTATTGTAGATCGAGATAGATTGATGGATGGATGTGTAGATGAACTGGTAGATGGATTGACGGTTTTGTTTGTTTTCTTTTTTGTTTCTTTTTATCCTTTAGTTTATTTTTTTATTTGCTTTATAAAATATGACATAATAAAAAGCCTTTTACTCTTTGTGTTGTTGTTTTTTGCTTCCTTTTACTTAGTTTTTTATTTTCTTAATTATTTTTGGTTTTCTTTTTCTTGTTTTTGTGTCTTTTTATTTTTGTTTTGTCTTGTTGTGTTGTTTTTTGCTTTCTTTTTGTTTTCTTGTTATCCTTTTACTGTTTTTTATTTTCTTAATTAGTTTTTGTTTTCTTTTTTCTTGTTGTTTTTTTCTTTCCTTTTCTCACTTTGGTGTGTTGTTGTTGTTGTTGTTGTTGTTGTTGTTGTTTTCAGTTATTTATTTCTCTTTCTTATTATTACATTTTCTTTTATGTTTTCTTTTTATTCATTTTCCTTTTATTATTTTGCCATTTATTTTATTAAATTTAAAAAAAATTGTTTTCCTTTTTATTTCTTCTTGTTCTTGTTTGCTTTCACCTTGTCCTTTTATTTTTGCTCATGTTTTCTTTTCTTTTTTTGTTTTCTTCACAGCCTCTGCTCCCTTGAGCTGAATAATGCATGTATCCATATCAGCCCTAGTGTTATGTTTGGACATGGAGTTGTGCGTGCATGTGTGTTTGTGTATTGTTTTCCGTCTTTAATTACAGTTTAAATAACTGTATAGGTCCAAAATAATAGGTTTGGGTAAAAACTACCTTCAAAGCGGTTTACAATAACACACAAGTAGTGTCTTCGCAGCAAAACATGGACCTGTGGCTTACTATAACTTTAATGAGATTGTGTGTGTGTGTGTGTGTGTGTGTGTGTGTGTGTGTGTGTGTGTGTTACTCTGATAATAAAGTGACATGAGCTAGTGAACATGAGCTCTTGTGTTCCTCTCACCTGAGCCGCGGTGTATCAGGTGAAACATCTCAGAGGATGAATTCCTTCAAACTGTTTAGAAAAAGAAGAACTGGTTATCTCTCTACTGAAGTCTTCACCCAGGTCATGCTTTACATTTGTGTTTCATTTCCAATTTATTGGCATTGCATGGTGGTTTTTATTCATGCAAATGGGCTTCTGGAAGGTCTTGTTGAGTGCGATCGATGCATTGTGGGTTTAGCGGTTTTCTTCTTGTTGCAGGATGAGGAGGAGAATGGTAGGATAGAGCCGGTGGGACGTGCGGACACATGCTTGGAGCACATGGGAGTGAGATCACTGGAGTGAGTAACACACAGACACATTGGTTTTGGTCATTTATGAGGACTGTCCATTGACGAAATGTGTGTTATACTGTTAAAAAAAAAACACTTATTATATGGCCTTACCCAACCCCTTCCTCTAAAACCAACATTCATATGAACTTTAACTAATTATAAATGTGAAAAACCCGTTAAGTATTATTTTGAACTGTTTTGGATCATGAGGACACATGCATTGTCCTCATACACCACCTCAACACTGTAATACCTAGATCATACCCATGTCATTATACAAAGATTGTGTTCTCATAAACCACCAAAGCCAGTACACAAGCACACACACATACAAAAGGACTGACAGCGGCGATGTTATCTCTTATTGTATGTGAATCTCTCCTTCATGCCGTCAGTTTGATTTGCAGGTAATTGAATATTTTTTACAATAAACCGGTTTATTGTAAAAGATTACATCAGATTGAAATGTTGTGGATTCATCTCTCATAAACAGTCCTCTGTATGATTGGTTAAATCTTTCACAGGTGTGTGAAAGGTGTGATGATGTGAGTGCCAAAAAAGTAGAGCTTTTGTGGGAATCTTCACACTTTTTGCTATTCTTGCTATTATTAGGTGTCCTTGTTACAGTGTAACTATTTGTTTAGCTACTGAGTAACATTATTGAAGGGAAATTAATATATTTAAGTACATGTAGTTACTGTATGGCTACTATTAGAATGTGGGTTAGGTTTAAGTTTAGTTGAATGTAACTAATTGTATTTACTATAGTAAGTATATGAAACGTGTAACAAGGACACTTTAAAATAAAGTGTTACCAGTTTTCTTTCCTTAGAATATAAGTATACTATATAATATAAAATTTAGTATATATCATGTTTTTATCATCTGAAATGCACCTTGTGTTAATGTTAATCAAGGAATACTTGCACATGACACAGCTAATTTAATATTCACTTTCACTTTTTATTTTTCACTTGACTTTTGTAATAAATAGTTTATCATTTTTGCTACAGTAATTTCTGTTTAGATTTTACTTATTTTTTCCTTTTTTTCTGTTTCAAAAAGTACATCAGAGGTCAATTTGAAGGAATTGTTTTTAAGCGAAGGGATCGAAAATACATGTTGATAATGTTTTTATACATTTAGTTTTATTTGAACTTACTAGTAGCCAATATTTACAATATTTCTGTATGAAAACACTAAATGTCACTGATATAAAATACAGCAGTGCTACACAGAAGTCATAATAAATGACAATTAAGACACTTGAGTTTATCATTTTATCTTGTATAGTGTGTCATGGCATCATGTGACTTATTGTACCTAAAATACAGCAACTTCTAAGGCATTTGTTTTCTATATAGATAGACACATAAGCAGTGTCTATAGATGCATTAAATGTAGTTATATGAAACTCTAATAAAAGCATTTTTAATCTTTGCATGTTCTGACTCCGCCCTTGTGCATTCAGACTCATTATGAATCTTTACATAGAAATGCATGCTTATTTTCTTTCTCTAATGGTTGTCTTTATTTTTTTTCCCTTGTTCCTCCAGTGATATAGTGAAACTGGTGGAAGTGTCCAATGATGGGGGTCCACTCGGCATCCATGTTGTTCCCTTCAGTGGACGAGACCGCAGGTACACTGTAAAAAATATTTGGTCTTGTAAATATAAAATGATTGAAGTATGTTTTACAAAAAAAATTTAATTCAGTCTTTCTGCTACTGAATTTAGCAGGTTACTTGCATGTCTTTGTAATTTTTGTTCAATTTATAGCAATTTGTGAGTGAAGGTTTTTTTGTTGTTGTATTTGTTTGTTTGTTTTTTGTTATTGTTGTCACCAAACTCTAAGTAAGCCAAAAGGTTTGGGGTTAAAAAGATTGAGCGTAAACCTTTCTCAGAGCCTAATAAAGAATCTGACTAAATGCTATTTACATTTAGAAATAAAGATTTTTGGCTTAAAAAACAACCACTGAACATAAACCTTGCTCAGAGTTTTCCAAACATTTGATAAAAATATGAGTGTGTTTATGGAAAATCATATGAATACTCATTTAATTTATTATAATTTTTTTTGTACATGGAACTAGTGTTGGGCTTAATTAGTTACAAAGTAACTAGTTAATGTAATTAAATTACTTTTCTGCTATATAGGTAAAGCAAGGGTTTACTTAGGATTTTTTAGATAATTTAGTTGCAGTCATTTATAATGTACAGACATAAATTGTGCATAAATAAAGTGTACATTAATTTAACAGTTCTGTATAAATTAGTTCAAAGAAGCAGAATAATTGTAGTTTTGTTACAAATGGATTGTCCTGAATATTTTAGTTTTTCTATTAAAGAAAGTCAAATTCATCAAGACAGTAGATCTGAAAAAATAATTGAGTGAGAAATTATTTGATGAAAATGTAAGGTATACATTCAGTATACATTCAGAGAAGCAGAATGTGTGTGTGTGTGTGTGTGTGTGTGTGTGTGTGTGTGTGTGTGTGTGTGTGTGTGTGTGTGTGTGTGTGTGTGCATGTATATAATAATTAAAAATTCTAATATTTTGCATAATTATACAACTAAATTTATATTTGTCCAGCAATTACACATTCTTGTGAAACAATGAAATAAAAAAATTGTCACTATGCTAAGTATAAAATATATTCTCAGTAATTTATAACATATA
This sequence comes from Danio choprae, assembly GCA_903798125.1. Lineage (NCBI taxonomy): Eukaryota > Metazoa > Chordata > Actinopteri > Cypriniformes > Danionidae > Danio > Danio choprae. The sequence goes on from CAIGQW010056824.1 coordinate 2,074,209, forward strand.
AATATTCATTATTAATTTATACACATTTTTTATCTTTTATTTTGTTTATAAAACATAAAGGTCCCATTTGATTTTAATAATTAAAATAATTACATTTATATTGTTCAAGCGTTGAGATTTATGTGGATTTTAGGTAGTATAGTGTCAAGAATTTAAATAATTTTTTAAAGACAAAGTAATTAAATTACGTAATTAGTAATTAATTTCTTCTTTGAAATAACTTGCGCAACACTGCATGCCACATTCTGAATAAGCTCTTCATTAGTTCTCATAAAAGTCCCTCCTCTTCATCACCTATTTCTCCATACACATATTCTGACTGATCACTGTATGATTCGGGGTGACCGAATGTTTGAATGCAACTCAAAGAGTCATTGAATAAGAGTCTGTCCAGGAGAGATAAATAGAGCATCTGTATGTGAGCGGTCAGCAGGCAAACTAATCTCGCTAAAAGCAGCTTTATATCCGTGCGATCTGCATCTCTCTGTGGGCGGCTAGCTGAACGCGAGTTATGAAGAACGTTATTTATCTTGAGGAATTACCTTTCGTTCACAAGTGCCTTATGATGCTGCATTAGTTTCAAAATCGTTTGATTCTATATCAATCATATTAATGTTTCATTTCAAATGGATGTTGCTCATGACTAAATAAATAAGAAATCTTTGATTCGAGTCATGGATCTAGCTTGTGCGTGCGTGCATGCGTGCGTTTTTGTTTGTTTGTTTGTGTGTGTGTGTGTGTGTTTGTTTGTTTGTTTGTTTGTTTGTGTGGTCAATGAAGGCACGCGTTTGTATAATGACCAATGGTGAAAAGAGTACTGAAAAAGCTTACTCAAGTAAAAGTACCATGACTTGCCCGAACATGTAGTGCAAGTAGAGTAAAAGTATCTGTTGTAAATATTACTCAAAGTATGAGTAAAAATAGCCCTTTTAAAAGTACTCAAGAGTAGTGAGTATTATTATGTGCAAGGTTGCGTTTAACTACTCAAAAAACTACTCAAAAAAAGTGATTTGAGTATTTGTGATTTGTTACTTTACACTAGTGATAACTACAAGGTTATGACCTAGGTATTACAATGTTGAGGTGGTTTATGAGGACATTCATTGTGTCCTTGTAATTCAAAATTGTTAAAAATCATACTTAACAGGCTTGTTTTTTTTTTGCATTCGAGAATAGTTACATGTTTTTTGTGAGGGTTGGGTTTAGGGGTAGGGATTTACAGTATACAGCCCCCCCCACCTGTATATTTTTTCCCCCAATTTCTGTTTAACGGAAAGATGATTTTTTTTCAACACATTTGTAAACATAATAGTTTTAATAATTAATTTCTAATAACTGATTTCTTTTATCTTTGTCATAGTGACAGCACATAATATTTTATTAGATATTTTTTAAGATACTAGTATTCAGCTAAAAGTGCAATTAAAGGCTTAATTTGGTTAATTAGGCAGGTTAGGGTAATTAGGCAAGTCATTGAATAATGATGGTTTGTTCTGTAGACAATCGAAAAAAAATTACTTAAGGGGACTAATAATATTGACCTTAAAATGCATTTAAAAAAAATTAAAAGCTGCTTTTATTGAAGCCGAAATAAAACAAATAAGACTTATTGGAAAATATTTAAAAAAAAAAAAAAAAATTCACAGAAGGGCTAATAGTTGTGACTTTAATTGTATAATAAGCGTGTTTTGCAGTTTAGAATACACAATTATGCCTATGGAGAGTTCTCATAAATCACCTAAACCAACCTGTGTGTGTGTGTGTGTGTTTCAGGACGTTGGGTCTGCTGGTAAAGCGATTGGAGCGTGGAGGAAAGGCTGATGTCCAGGGTTTGTTTCAGGAGAACGACTGCATCATTCTGATCAACAACGGAGATCTGCGCAATGTTCGCTTTGAGCAGTAAGGCTTGACCTCTGACCTCTGACATGAATACTGAGTGCTTGATTATCCGTTTAACTTCTTTCTCTTCCTCCTTTATTGATGCCATTACACTTCTGTTCAGGCCTGAGGAGATTATTGATTAATCCTCTGATGGTGGTTGTTTAATATAATTGCAGTTGTTTCAGGTGACAACAATAATTGTGCAGTATAAATTTCAGTCATGGTTTGTAATTAATATATGGAAGCTTTAAGCTTGGAGAAACGCCATATTGTGTGTGCTATTTGGTGTGGAGGTGTGGTGTGGTGTGGTTTTTTTTTTGTTTAGTTTTGTGTTTTGTTTGGTTTAGTTTAGTTCTGTTTTTAGTTTTGTGTTGTGGTGTTTAGTGTTTTGTGTTTAGTTTTGTGTTTCGTTTCGTTTAGTTTTGTGTTTTATTTGCGTTTAATTTAGTCTTGTTTTTAGTGTTGTGTTGTGGTGTTTTTTGTTTTGTCTTTAGTTTAGTTTGGTTTTGTTTAGTTTACTGTTATGTTTTGTGTTTAGTTTTGTTTTGTGTTTAGTTTAGTGTTTATTGTAGTTTTGTGTTTAGTTTAGTTTAGTTTTTTTGTGTCTTTAGTGTTTAGTTTAGTGTAGTTTAGTTTTGTGTTTTGTTTTGTGTTAGTGTTTAGTTTAGTTTAGTGTAGTTTAGTTTTGTGTTTGGTTTTGTTTTGTGTTTAGTTTAGTGTAGTTTAGTTTTGTGTTTGGTTTTGTTTAGTTTAGTTTTGTGTTTAGTTTAGTTTTGTTTAGTCTTGTGTTGTATTTTTAGTTTGTTTAGTTTTTTACACCAATAAATTAAATCATATTGCTTATTATAATGTTTTATTAGTATATACAGTTCCAATAAAAAAAATATTTTAGATTACACTACATTAAAGAAACGGAATGAAGTAATTTATCTAAATTAAATATATATTTTTTATAAATATTTATTACAGATTTATTTGTATTAGTAGTCATCCATTCTTCCCTATCTTTTCATCTGTATGACATTTACTTGTTCATACGTCCATCTGTTTATCTGTTTATCCAACCCTATTGTCCAATTATCCATCCATCCCTTCATCCATTCCTGCATCCATCTATTCATTCGTTCATCTTTTCTGTCTATCTCTCCTTTTCTCTAGCATTAAGCAAGCCTCTTTTATTTTCTGTTTAGTTTTGCAATGTGTCTGGTTATGTGTTAAAACCCACCCGTTTACTCACAAATGCACAAAAATCACGATTACTATTTCACGAAAAAAATAAAACTAATGTGTAAACCTCAATTTGTTGCATGTTTTCAGAGCTCAGAACATGTTTCGTCAAGCAATGCGATCTCCCATCATCCTCTTCCATGTGGTGCCGTCCACCATGAGGTCCCAGTATGAGCAGATATCCCATTACGAGCACAACCCCAGAGCAAACATCGACCTCTCGGGACATTTCAGCCCAGACTCCCTCACCAATGATCTGGATAGCGCTGCTCACCGATTGGCTCAACACAGACCACAGCTACCCAATAACCATCTGGATACCGGCTCTCCCATCCACCATACCGTTGGCTCATCGGGCAAACCTCCAACAGGCCACACCTCCTCACCCCAAAGAGGCCTAAGCCCTGCCCCTACAACAGGCTTCACCAAGAAGGTTGGCCGGAGACTTGGAATCCAGCTTAGGAAAGGTATCAGTAAAAATTCCATGTTGCTTTCAGAAAATCAATACGTTGATTGAATAAAAACATTTTATGCATTGATTGATTAAAATTCAGAATGAATATGTATATTAATAATAATAATAATAATAATAATAATAATAATAATAATAATAATAATAATAATAATCATTATTATTATTATTATTATATTAATAATTCATTCGTTCATTCATTTTCCTTCGACTTAGTCCCTTATTTATCAGGGTTCGCCGCAACGAAATGAACCGCCAACTATTTGAACATATGTTTTAAGCAGCGGATGCCCTTCCAGCTGCAACCCAGTATTGGGAAACACCCATACACTCTCACATTCACACACACTCATTTTAGTTAATCCAATTCACTTATAGCACATAATAAACTTTATTTGATACACAGTAGTCTCTCGCTATAATGTGGTTTACCTTTTGCGGCCTTGCAGTTTCACCGATTTAATTTTTTTGTGATTGGCTGTAGACCATTGTCAATCAATCTCCTTCCTGTCTCATGTACAGTACAGAATGCGTTCAGCTTGCCAAATGAACTTAAGACACTGTTCATATTTCACCGCGTCACATATTATAATGATATGAGCTGAAAAAACTCAAAATAAAGGAGAGTGAAATCACCATGAAATCAATGTTCATTATGGAATATTGCAGAATTAAAAATAAAATTATTCATCTATGCACAGAATAATTTTTTGAAATTCATGTGCCCTTATAAGCCATTTCAATGTGGTCATATCATTGACCCATGAACATTTCCTGCTTGTTATGAAACTATTTCATAACTGTAACAAGGCAATTCAATCAAAGCTTAATGTTAAAACAGCTATCATAACATCATTTATCGATATGTGGACATTTCGGAAGGTTGTTCGGATGGATGTTCGGAAGCTACAGAAATTAAAAATGTAAAACAACACATCCCTCAAAATGGTCTATAATCTTTAGAACGAGAAAACCATTAGGAAACCAATCAATCCAGTAAACCCTGATAGACAAAATTTTTTACAGACCTACTTTTTTATCTTATTCAACAAGCCGTTTCACTAACATAATTAAATAGATATTACAGTTTTTCATAGAAATTTTTAAACAAAACCCCCCCCCCCCACACACACACACACACACACCCCACAAAAAATTTTTAGAAATCATTTTCATTCATATTTTAGTTTAGATATTTTTTCAATTTTATTTATATTGTAAATAATATTGCATTAATAATATTGTAAGTGTTAATATCATACTTCAAGTTTCTCAACTTCATTATGTATGTTGTTTTCACAGTGATTGTGTTAGAATATGGTTAATGTCCTGTTTATGATTAAGGCTGTGCTAATGAATCCAGCTGTCTGCTCCTGAGCATATTTCCCATCATGCAGAGTCTGCTGTACTGACTCAACTGGGAGAATGTAGATCTGCTTTCTGCCAACAGCTCCTTCCTGTGTGTGTGTGAGTGTGTGTCTCCTCGCTGTAATGGTGTGGGATGTGAAATGATTGACAGCAGTTGGCACAGGTCTTGGCACCTGTGTATGGACAGGTGGCGCAGCGGGAGCGCGAGGTGGCGCCGAGGTTACAGAACAGTGGTGCTGGGAGTGTTGCTAGGCAGCACCGCGTGTCACTGTGATGCCTTTCCATATGGCTGTCTGATTCTCTCAGTGTTTTGTTGAGACTAAGACACACACACACACACACACATTGTTCTTTTCGTGGAATGTGACTGAACTCTACCTGTGGGTCCTCTTTTTCTTTCTCTCTCACTCATCGATGTTGTTATCTCAGCCTTTTCACACAGTGTCATATTTTTAAAAGGTTATGGTCCAGTCTGGTAGGTCTGTAGGTCACGATCTTACTTGGACTTTAAGACCCCCTATTAGTCCAGATGGCTTCTGTTCCAGTCTTGTCGTGTCCGTCAACAGGCTGTAGTCTAATGTTTTCTCTAAGCCTCGAGCTTCTGTTGTCGTTCACATGCAGACAGGGAGACATCTGACATCTGAAAATGTGTGGGATGAAATGTAGAGAGTTAATTGATTCACTGAATTAAGATTTAGTATATTATTTAAAAAACATTATATAGGGCTTTAATTATACAACGTGCTGTTTTTTTTTTATACCCATGTGTGCTGTTGAGGATGTTTTCATCCACTCTGGGGCGATTTTTGAGTCTTAATTTGGCCCCAACTTTCTTTGTTTCATCAAATGGAATGGTTTTTGGTGACAAACCTTACTTTGACACCTATTTTGGGAAATCAATCAAACAAATTGACTACCTTTTTGTTATGTTATTGGCTGTCTTTGTCCCATTGACTTCCATTATAATGACATTTTTTTATTATAATGACCATACTATCATGCATTTCTGGTTGTTGGTGGTTTTCCCTTTTGGGAAGAGGTAATATTTGCTAATTTTTTACTGTTGATCAACAATTGCAGTGCAAAAAAAGCTTAGTTTCTGGCTTTTATATGGAGTATAGTGAGTGTGTGAGCCATGTGCACACTTAACCTTGATGTGTCTAAGAAAATCAAAATAAGCAGCTCAGCTCTCAGAACACAGTAAACATAATAAGTGTTTTTATGCACACACACACACACACACACTATAATCCACTGTTTTGCTCCATAGAACTCCATATAAAAGTCAGAAACTGTTTTTGCACAGGTCTGTCAAAACTGATGTGCAACAGTAAAAATGACATATTTTACCTCTCCCCAACAGGGAAAACCACCAACAACCAAGAATGCATGATTTTCTGCTGTTGTTGAAATAAATTGATAAAACCTAGTTCCAAATTAACAATAATATATGTATTGCTTAAAATCAAGATCACGATTCTGTAGATGTAAAATAAAGGTTAATATGAGTAGGCTATTATTATTGTTATTTCTCAAACATACGGTAAAACTACAATTACGCCTATGTGTATGTCTACTGTTGATTAAAATGCAAAATTTTGTATAGACTTTGAATAGCGGACTTGAATAGACTTTAAATTTGACCTGTGCAAAGTGTTTACTTCAAAATGCAACTATTCATAATTCTAAAGTTGAATTATTATGTTTGAGACATATGCTTGCCATTTGTCATTGACAACATTATTAGTCCATTTTTTTCACTGGTAAAATGAGACATTTGTCATTATCACATTCCCTCTTGCATTATATTCAACATTATATAGGCTAGAGTAGTTATAGTGACACTGTTACACATTTACTTTCATGGTTCGCTATGAAAAAAAAACTTATCAAATGATTGTCGTAATCATAACTTTACAATGTGATATGATCAAATGATTTGCATGGTTTTGGTTTCACTTTCACTGGCGAGTGCAGCTCGTGGCTGCCGTCACTTTGAGAAAAAAAACATACATGCAAATCATACTTCCAGCGCGGCTCCCAAACGATCACTCTCTGCAACAAACTTTATTACCTGGTATTTAAAGCCTATGCAGGTTCTGTTCACTAAAGTAGACTTCATTCACAGGCAGGCACACGTCCTCTCAGGAGTAAACAAACAGCTCGCGTGTGATTTCGCGGCCGTGAAAAAATCATTACGTTAAGACAGAATTTATATTTTTGGGTGAATTATACCTTATAAATACAGTATGTGACACTTTTAACACCATTTGGAGGCGTCCACGTTTCTGAGCAACATATATAAAACTAGACTTGTGACTTGAGTGACCGCCTTTGTGCTTCTCCGGAACTTGAAAATATAATTGGCTGAATCGTAGAGATGCTGAATTAAGATTGTGTGGTGGGTCGAATCGAGATTGCGAAGTTTTTTCGATTAATCATGCAGCCCTAATATATTTATAAATCTGAAAAGTTATATTCTTTGGTTTTTAATTATAACATTTTATTCAAAATTCTAGCAGACAGGGTGTGAGAGACATTAAACCTTTTGTTTCCTGAGCACTGGCTGAGCCAAAGTGATGCAAATGCTATGGGCAGGGTCTCAAATACTGTGCCTTTGTCTTTGTGGATTCATTCAGGCCAAAGAAACTCTTTTGTTGATAAACTTGCGTGGTCAGTGGCTGGGCAGGTTCTTTCACCTATCTATTTCATTTGCATGCATTGTTTAGCCATCTCAACTTTTAGCCACTGCCCCCTCCTAAAAACATTATAATAGACAGAACAACTCTGTCCATTTTAGACTTGTTTCAGACTTGTGTTAGATTTGCAGACTGATTTATGTCTTGAAGATGCTCTTTGACTGCAGAACAACCAACACGTCTCAATGAAGAATTCTGCTTGTAATGAGTCTCCCGGACTGGGTTCTTATTTTTCAAACACTGTCATGGCTTTGCAATCAATAAATGTCATTATAATGGAGGTCAATGAGGCAAAAACATCCACTAACACAACGAAAGGGTAGTACATTTGAACAATACACACAGATTCGATAAATGTTTATTTTTGTTGTTGCAAATTGTACACCACAAAACAGGGAACAATCAAAATTACAAGGCACATTCACATATTAAAATGAATAAAATAAAAGTTACAATGTCTTGTTTCTCAGGTTGAAATGGGTAGTGCATTATGTTTGTATATGCCTCTTAACAGTGTGTTCTCTGTGTTTGACAGGACCTGAAGGTCTCGGGTTCAGCATCACGTCCCGAGACGTCCCTCTTGGAGGGTCTGCACCTATTTATGTCAAGAACATCCTGCCAAGAGGAGCTGCCATACAAGACGGCAGACTGAAAGCTGGAGATAGATTGCTAGAGGTGAAAATGGAAAAAAAAACATGTAGTAATAATAATAAGATGCTAAATGTGTTTATGAATTAATAAGCACAACATAGAGAATATATTAACATATAAAATAGATCTGCAAGATTCTACATAAATTGAGAATCACAATTATTTGTTTTAATATGAAGATCATGATTCTCCCACCATTCTGAATAGACAACTTTAGTAATTTACTAGAAGTACTTTTGGTCAGACTTTATTTTAAGGTACAGTTCTCACTATTAACCATTAACTATGACTTTTTGGCTCAATAAACTCCCAATCTGCTGCTTTTTACTTTGTTGGGTTTTGGTATTGGGTAGGATTAGGGATATAGAATATGATTATGCAACATATGTGCTCTATAAGTACTAATAAAGAGCCAATATCTTAAAAATAAGCATGTAATGAGCCACTAGTTAATAGTGAGAATTGGTACTTAAACTAAAGTGTTACCTTTTATATAATTTAAATAAATAGAATTTAAAACCTCAGTAATAACTCACTCATAAAGATTTTACATGTTTCTTTACTAGATGAATCAGCATTTTGGAATCAATTCTTGAAGATATTCAATGACAAATACATTTTTGATGGTTGTTTGTTGCGATCTATAGGTGTAACTTGATTGATACCGTAGGCATCAGTATTAAATCCTATCGATAAACTGTTTTCCTAGTTAAATATTATACTTGTTGAAAAGAGCTGTTGCATGACGACGGTTCTCTTGAAGCCAAACGCAGATATGATTTTACTGCTGAGATTGTGAAAGGTTTAATAAACACATGCAAATCGCGACCATTTAGAATGACGATTGTGTGTGAATTAAGATCATGGTCTTTGAATGATTAATCATGGCGCTTTGGGATTAACTCTAGTTTATTTATACAAATCTCCCTGAATATAGTTTATTTGACGAATTTTGTGGTTGCTGCAGGTGAATGGGGTGGATCTAAATGGGCAGGGCCAGGAGGAGGTGGTCTCTCTGCTAAGGGCAACACCCATGGGCGGGACTGTGAGTCTGGTGGTGCTGAGACAGGAAGAGACCTTTGTGTCCAGAGAGATGGTGAGGATCATCTGTGTGTTTGTGTTTGAGTGACAGTCATGAGTGTCGAGTTGTGAAATCCTCTTGCTAATGTCTTCATGAAACTGTTCATCGCTATCCCACAGTCTCTGACATTTAACTCAGCCCCACCACACTTTTTTTTTTTACTTGCAGTGCACTTGAGTCATGGTTATTGGAGTTTTACAATTTCTTTTCTTTTTTTTAATGACTTTCTTTGTTGTTGTTTTTTCAACATTCAGTCACATTGACAGAAAAATGAACAATAAAAGATACAATATACAAACGATAATAAGAAATTAAAATAATAACAGATAAACACAATATGTAAATAATAAAAAAGAATTAAATAAATACAAAAAATAATGAAGTATTACAATTTCTTCACACACCATTGGCATTTGCATTTCAATAAAAAAAAAAACTCTAGAGGACTTTTATTTTTCCTTGCTTTATTTCAGTCAACTTTTCAACCACTTTAGTTATTTTTTTTATATATATACATTTAGTGATCAGCTTTTAATTTGTATATTTTATTGGTTGTTAATTTGTAAAACTGTTAATTGGGGGCAGCACGGTGGTTCAGTGGGTAGCACAATTGCTTCACAGCAAGAAGGTCGCTGGTTCGAGCCCCGGCTGGGTCAGTTGGCATTTCTGAGTGGAGTTTGCATGTTCTCCCCGTGTTTGTGCGGGTTTCCTCCAGGTGCTCCGGTTTCCCCCACAATTCCAAAGACATGCGGTATAGGTGAATTGGGTAGGCTAAATTGTCCGTAGTGTATGTGTGTGAATGAGTGTGTATGGATGTTTCCCAGTGATGGGTTGCAGCTGGAAGGGCATCCACTGCGTAAAACATATGTTCATTGGCGGTTCATTCCACTGTGGCGAACCCAGATTAATAAAGGGACTAAGCCAAAAAGAAAATGAATGAATGAATGATTTAATTGGGTAAATTTAGGTAGAATTCACAGTCATATTTTAACTGAATTCACCCTGTATCATAACCCTATTGGGTGACTTTAGGTTCCAGCTTTGGTTGCGCTATATGCATGTTTTTTATTTAATTTATTTATTTAAATGGGTTTTCAGTTGCATTATTACCACAGTCCTCTCCTTCCTCGTTCTCTTTAGAACACAGAACCAGCAATGCAGAACACAAGAGAATGGGTAAGAATCTTAACACACATTTCTGCATCTGTACAAAAGAGGCTTTTTCCTGACGTAGGAACTGTTAAAAGTGCCATAGAATCCATTAATACAAAATATTAAATTGTTCTCTAATATCTACATAGAAGGTATGTGGCATAGGAAGGAATGCTTGGTTTTGACCTTATTCGGAAGGGTCATGAATATTAATAAGCTCTGCTAGCTGCTCATGCCAGTAAGTACAAATACGCTGAATACATTAATAATCTTTACATTTGTATATTTCCATGTACTGAACTCTTATTATTCAGCTATGCCTAGGTATATCCAGATTGTCATTCTATGGCACATTTAAAGATGCAATAATATATTCTCTCTTTTTTTACATTCTCAAATATGAATTTGCTTAAATTTAGAATTTTCCAAACTATAATCATAAGTGCATTTATTTTGGTCCACTCCCAGCTAGTAAGTGTAAATGCTGCCATTTTTAGAGGAAAGTATCGATTCGCAGTGACTAAAGTGCCACATATTTTTGTTTTGGTCTGAAACCAGCAGCACATAAACTATAGATTTACGCTTTTAGCTCAGATGGACATTTTAAACAATATAAAACAGGCATTGTGCATTAACAGCTGTCAACTTTATCGGTACTCAAATGAGCAGTCTGTATTTGTTTACCCAATGCATCACTTATGTGCATCCCTATCTATAAATACTTTCTCTCATGGTATCTAAATCTGTATGTCTCTTTCTTTGCTTCATTAATAGACAGATCATTTTTGTTGGAGTGATCTCCTGAGTACTTCTAATTAGTTATTAGAATTTTTTTTTCATGAGCTTTTGTCTGTGATTTATTTAAAGTATCTGTGCACCTTAATTTCAAATCAGATTTTGCAGAAGACGCAGCTGTTGCTATTCAGAAACACTGTCAGTGTGAAATCCCATTTCGTTTCCCTCTTCTTTTTGTCTGTTTTTTGTTTTCTGGCTCTCCTTCCTCTGCTTGTGCATTAAGCTCTTAAAGCCGATAAGATCTGTTTTAGCAGTAGCTGTCCAGAAAGCTGGAGAGAACTAAATGAAAGCCATCCATTTCCTTCCGAACATGTGTGTGTGTGTGTGTGTGTGTGTGTGTGTGTGTGTGTGTGTGTGTGAGTGTGCACATGTGTCAGAGGTTGTTACATTAAAGTGAAGGTGATTAAAGCTCAATAAAGACAGATTTTATAGAGCAGTCATTCTGTAGATGGTTGTTAAAAGTGTCACATCTCTCCCACACAAGCACTCACGCACTGACAGCACTAACACAAGGGAGTCTGCAGAGGTCAGAAGAGCATCAGGCGTAATGGATTTATTATCTATATGTCTGAATTAGAGGGCAGAGGTTTGGCGGGCATCATTCCTCATGAAGGCTAGCCTTCTGCCTCATTTGCATTGGCTGAATTCGCTTCAGAAGCAGGTGAAAGTGGCAGCTGTGCGTGTCAGGGACGTTTTAACGTACAGGAGAGTGACTTGAATGTAAAACTGAGGGTGTCAGTGGTATTTAAAGTCTGTTGCACACTGCAAGACAGAAGCATGTGAGCATATCATGTTTTAAAGGGGTAATTCACCCATAAATGACAATCCATTTCTCTCTCTCTCATGTTGATCCAAACTACAGGTTTTATTTCAGTTGTGGAGCACAAAGAGAGGATTTTTTCATAAACTATACACTATAAATATGCACTATAAAAAGTGTATTTTTTTCAGCGAGGCTTTCTAAATTTGGAATTTTTAGTGTTTACACATACTTTTAGTGATTATGCACACTAAATTACTTAGTGTCCGATGTCTCCACCTTTTTCTCTCTAAAAGTTATGAGTGATAAAAAAAATAGGCTGTATGTGTCTACATGTGTGTATGAAATTCCATGCACCGTATGCATGCTTTAATTTACAAATAAAAAGCTAAATATATTCTTAAGTGGTCTTAAAGGGTACCACACCATTTTAGTATCTTAAAATGAAAGTATTTGGCTTTTTTGTTAATGAACCTGTCTCTCCAGGTGTGCCTTGTTCACCCATTTCCTACATGTTCTTGTGGACAGCAAAGAAATAGGCTGTATATATGTACAGTATGAAACTCACATGTACTGTATGCATACTTTACAAATAAAAAATACTCTTAAGTGGTACCAAACCATATCTTAACCTGAAAATATTAGGCTTTTTCCTAAAGAACCTGTCTCTCCAGGTGTGCCTTGTTCACCCATTGTGACCTAATTGATCACTTATTGTTTTTGTCATTTAATCTATACGGTTGATAATTATCGTAATGTATCTCTCTGACTCTTTGTAGAAGGTAGAAGAGGAGGAATTGGTCTTGACTCCTGATGGGACGCGGGAGTTCCTGACATTGGAAGTGCCTCTGAATGATTCTGGTTCAGCAGGATTAGGAGTCAGTGTCAAGGGTAACAGGTCAAAGGAGAGTCACGCTGACCTGGGCATCTTCGTCAAGTCTATTATCAATGGAGGAGCAGCTTGCAAGGTAGGAAAAATGTATCGGTAATATATACTACCAGTCAAAAGTTTGGAAATTTGTTTGTTTATTTTCTGTTCACCATGGATGCTTTGTTTTATTGTGAAATTTAAGAATGCATTTTTTTAGTGTCAGTATTTAATATGTGATTTTAAAGTTGAATTTTCAGCATCATTACACCAGTTACATTATACATACATTATACATACATACATGCATACATACATGCATACATACATGCATACATACATGCATAAATGCATGCATACATACATACATACATACATACATACATACATACATACAAACTAACATACATGAGGAAAATTCTAAAATAAAAATACTACTATTTAGTAGTTTCTTTGACCAAAGTTGCACTTTCTTTAATACAGTATTAATGATCAACTTACTGTATGTATTCATTTTGTAAAAACAATTATAGCTTTAGTATATATATAATAGATGTTATTTGAAGCATATTTAAAATCGACATCCATGAGCACGTTTGAAATCTCTTTAATCATGTATGAATTCTCGGTGTAATCTCGTGTTGTAGGACGGAAGGCTGCGGGTCAACGATCAGCTCATTGCAGTCAATGGGGAGTCGTTGTTAGGGAAGACAAACCAGGATGCCATGGAAACACTGCGCAAGTCCATGTCAACGGAAGGCAACAAGCGAGGGATGATTCAGCTGATCGTGGCGAGACGCATCAACAAGCGCCTCGAGGTAAAGAGACAAGAGTCACGTCTGAGAGCTTCATCTGCATTCATTTCATTGTTTGAATATGCTTCATGCATTAGTTCTAGTTCATTAGTATTTTGGGGTTTAAATAAAATAAAGGTTCCATTAAAAATCTGTTTAATTAATATGTGTGACTATAGCCAGTTTCTAATGGTAAAAATGAATTAATTCAATTTTTTATAATCACACTTCATAAAGATAGTCTGCAGAAACACTTGATTGATTGACATTCTCCCTTTGTACATGTCATCAGAGAGGCAAACCCGCAACCATTAATGATGGTCTCTCCCTCATTAGCGTAGACAGCCCTAAGTGAGAAGCAGCCGTCCGCCATTAGAGTTTTAGCACCGTACCTGCAGAAGATAATGTCAGCCACTAAGAGGCATTATCAGTTTGGAGTCTTCCTAGTCTGCCATCTTCTAAGACACTTCTTTTGACATTTTCAGTTTTCCACAGAGGTAACGTTAGTCCTGTTTTGAATCTGCCGCTATGCTGATGCGTAGGCGTTTGTAGCTCCACCCTTTTTTGAAAAGAATCCACAATCTCTTTTGAATTTGAAGCGACAGTCACCAAAATAGTCTAAATGGGGCCATTTCAAAGAGTTATTACAAAATTTTGTGTGGTATTTTGAGCTGAAACGTCGCATACATACTTTAGGTACATCAGAGACTTATTTGACATCTTGTGAAAAGGGGTATAGGTCACCTTTAAGAATCAAAGTGTGCTGTTTCTGCGCCAGTCAAAAATGAGCCCGAAATATATAGTAGAAAACCCACGGAGGATATGTAAAAAATCCACATTTACTTCGGATCAAAATTGGTGGACACCAGTGATTGATTTCGAATGTTTGTTCTCAGTGAGCTACTGGTACTGCCTGTTGCTATTTTTACTCGAAAAAAAAAAAAATCTGTTATAATGCTTGTAATTTCAGTGGAAGGAAAACAAGAGAAGCATTGTAGGTATTGTTAGGTGAATCTGTTATTCACCTAACAAGACTTAAAATGCTTCTCTTGTTTAAACACAAGGACCAGGAAAGATGGACAAAGATCAGGAATCGGACATACAATTAAATAAATAAATTATTTGCAGTTTCATCAGCAAAAGCTTCGTACACTCTCAAAAATAAAGGTACAAAATCTGTCACTGGGGTGGTACCTTTTCACTTTTGTATTGTACAGGTGGACATTAGTACCTTTACAGTACACTTTTCTACCTTTTAAGGTTAACTTTTGTACACATTTGTAGTTTTTGGTATTAATATTTACCTTAAGGACCTGTTAGGAACAAAAATATACCTTTTGAAAAGGTACCGCCCCAGTGACAGATTTTGTACCTTTATTCCTGAGAGTGTTGACCTCTCTGCTTACAGTCTCAAAGCAACAATAACACTACTCTAACTGATTGGTCGAAACATAGACATTCTCGACATACACTTACCGGCCACTTTATTAGGTACACCTTACTTGTACCAGGTTGGACCCACTTTTGCCTTCAGAACTGCCTTAATCCTTCGTGGCATAAATTCAACAAGGTACTAGAAATATTCCTCAGAGATTTAAGTCCATATTGACGTTATAGCATCACGCAGTTGCTGTAGATTTGTCAGCTGCACATCCATGATGTGAATCTCCCATTCAACCACATCCCAAAGGTGCTCTATTGGATTAAGATCTGGTGACTGTGGAGGCCATTTCAGTACAGTGAACTTATTGTCATGTTCAAGAAACCAGTCTGAGATGATTCGCGCTTCATGATATGGCGCGCTATCAGTAGCCATCTGAAGATGGGTACACTGTGGTCATAAAGGGATGGACATGGTCAGCAACAATACCCTGTTAGGTTGTGTTGACACGATGGTACTAATGGGCCCAAAGTGTTCCAAGAAAATATCCCCCACACCATAACACCACCACCACCACCAGCCTGAACCGTTGATACAAGGCAGGATGGGTACATGGTTTTTATGGTGTTGATGCCAAATTTTGACCCTACCATCCGAATGTTGCAGCAGAAATCAAGACTCATCAAACCAGGCAACGTTTTTCTAATCTTCTATTGTCCAATTTTGGTGAACCTGTGCGAATTGTAGCCTCAGTTTCCTGTTCTTAGCTGACAGGAGTGGCACCCGGTGTGGTCTTCTGCTGCTGTAGCCCATCTGCCTCAAGGTTGGACGTGTTGTGCTCTTCTGCAGACCTCGGTTGTAACGAGTGGTTATTTGAGTTACTGTTGCCTTTCTATCAGCTGGAACCAGTAGATCAGCAGTTTCTGAAATACTCAGACCAGCCCGTTTGGCACCAACAGCCATGCCACATTCAAAGTCACTTAAATCACCTTTCTTCCCAACTCTGTTGCTCGGTTTGAACTGCAGCAGATCGGCTTGACCATGTCTACATGCATAAATGCATCGAGTTGCTGCCATGTGATTGGATAATTAGAAACTTGCGTTAACAAGGAGTTGAACAGGTGTACCTAATAAGTGTGAGTGTATGTGCTTATAATTCAGAGCAAAATCTCCAATGATTACTTAGGCAACCAGCAAACAAAAGTATAAGTAAAGAGACATAATATTTCTGTGATCTAATCTCCTCAAATGAAGAACACACACACACACACACACACACACACAAACACATACATTTACAAAGAATGCTTATCTACTTCAAGGATGTCTTGCTCTCTTCCAGGCATCTTATCAGACTAGTAAAATAAAACATCCTCTACTACAGCAGACTAATACAGTGAGACTCTTACAATGGAATCTTTTAAAAGAATTAACTCTTTAACAAAAAGTAAAATCAACAATGCAATAGCTGTTCGGTCAGCTCCCAATGACCTCTTGAGATGTCTTGAAGATCATAAGAACATAAATACTCGGCATACAGAAAAACTGCATACAAAGAACATTCCATTTCAGTTTTACTCTGTAGAAAAAAAGTTTAGAAAATTATTAATGAATTATGCATTGATTAAGGGGATAGGTTAGCCAAAAATGAAAAATTATTCACTATTTACTCACCCTCAAGTGGTTCCAAACTTTTGTAGGTTTCTTTCTTCGGTCCAACACTAATAGAGATATTTTGAAGAAGCTGAAAACCTGTAACCATTGACTTTCATTGTAGGAAAAACAGATACTATGGAGGTCAATGGTTACACGTTTCCAACATTTTTCAAAATATCTTCTTTTGTGTTCAACAGATGATTGATATTATTCAAGGTTTGAAACAAGTAAAGGATGAGTAAATGATGACAATTTGTATTTTTATGTAAACTGCCCCTTAAACTTCTTTTCAAATCAAAGATTAAACACTGATTTAGTCATTAATAATAATAATAATAATAATAATAATAATAATAATAATAATAATAAAGCCATAAGAATGGATCCATCCTGGAGCTGAAAGTCATCAGAAAATCCACCTCTTCAAGTCTGAAGAGGAAAAAAGTAATGGAAGATGCTTATAGGTAGGAGTAAAACTTCCTAAAGACTTACACTTTTTGTTCTTTTCACTTTAGCCCTGATGCTGTTGAGGCTTTAAGTAAACCACAGCTACCGAATGAGCTTACAGGTGCAGATTGATATAAGCTTAGGCTTAAATCAAATGCTGTACAATCAATTTATTTTTTCGTCCACAAGGAGTCTAAATGCTCCCGGATATCAAGTGAAATCCTTAATGAAAAACACCAATGACAAAAAAAGATGGCTGTCATCCTGGCAGAATATAAACATGTTGATGCTTATCATGAAGGAGAAACTTTAAGCGTGAGAGAGACCTGATGATTGGTCAATTTCGCTACAGTCAGGAAGTGTACAGTGTTCTCCATGTTGTGATTGATACAGCAATGTGGACGGATGTTGACAAGTATTGGAATGTTTGGTGTATGTAACATTTCTTGTCTTGTTTTTCAATACCAATTTTCACTTGTATCCAGGGGCGTTTGGACTCCTTGTGGGGAAAAATTGTCAGTAGAGAAGATTGTCATTCATTTTTTTTTTGTTGTTGCTCTTTTACATAGTATTTTATTTTCCAAGTTGTGTTGCCATAAAAATAGCAACAGGTACTGCCACCATTAACAAATCATGTACTGCATACATAGTCTAAAATGAATGTTGAATTAAAAATCAAACATCTTTCATGAGCTTTCTTCTACATATTTCAGTAACAGACGTACTTTCTGTTATATTGATTGATTGATTCAACTTTATTAATCCCATAGGGAAAATAATTTAAATACAGTTTTAAATATACCATAAAATAACATTTTCAAAAAAGCAGCACAGTGCAATTCAATGCTCAGTTTTGGAAGCCACGTACATGTTATATAGTCTTATAGCTTGTTATATAGACATTTTAGCCATACAACTCTTATTACCTTGGATTCATTTTAAGCCAGCTTGCTAATTATACCTGGTTTAATCTAGTCTACCATCTTGACCAGCTAAAATGTGTTCAGAGGCTCCCTAAAATGTCTACATTTCTATTTTTGGGATGAAGAGAAAAGAGCCACAATTTTAGCACAACCCTTTATCAGCACACACACACACACATACACACATACACACACACACACACACACACACACACACACTTTTAATGTTGTTTGTGTGGCTGTTTTCTTTTGTTCTCTCTCCAGAGAAAGTATGATCCGTTTAAATTCCAGGCAATCAGGACACTGCATTTCACAAGCTTATCCACAAGAGTCTTCTAGAAGGGTTTTGAAGCGAAATATTATGCTGTTTAGTTTTTTTGGACTGTTGTAATGTAAAGTTTTAAAGTGTGGACAGTGATGATTGTCAATGCCAGTTGTCTTAGAGCAGAATCATAAATGTATAAATGTATTTTTCCATCATGCTGCGCGTTTAACTCTTTGTTGGGCACTTTGAACTTTACAAGACTTTATAAGACTATATAATTACGTTGTAATCTATGAAAATGAAGTGACCGTATATGGTTCCTCAATCAATAAAGGGTTAAAGAAACACTTTTTTTTTGGAGATTTTACAAGCTCCCTAGAGATAAACAGTTGAGTTGTAACATTTTTGACTTCATTTAGTTAATCTCCAGGTCTGACAGCAGCACTTTTAGCTTAGCTTAGCATAAATCATTAAATTGGATTAGACCAGTAGCATCTTTTAAAAAAATTAAAAATGAGTTTTGATACTTGTCCTATTTAAAGCTAATTAGAGTGTGTACTAAGACTGACAGAAAATGAAAAGTTGCAATTCTCGAGCATAGGAGTATGGCTAGGAACTATTCTTATTCTGTCAGTTAGCAGGGGACTCTGTGAGAGAGACGCTGTGTAATATAATTAAATAGAAAAATTACAACTTTTCATTTGTCAGTTTTAATACATGTTGTAACTACAGAAAAGTCTAAATTTAAATGGGAAAATTTTCAAAACTACTTTTTTGAGCAAGATGCTAATGGTCTAATCCGATTCAGTGATCTATGCTAAGCTAAGCTAAATGTGCTCTCGCCAGAACCAGAGATTCAAAATGGGTTTAAAACAGGTAAAGTTCAACTTTTTAACTCTAGGGGAATTGTAAAATGAGTCTATTTCCAAAAACAAAAAAAGGTCTGACCGCTCTTTTACCACAACACAAACCACAGCAGCGTCTCTGAGCAGAGGAATGTGTGATATACTGTAGGATGTGTGTTTGTTCTTCTCATGTTCTTTTGTGTGGGTTTTCTGTCAGGGTGAGAGCCGCGGCAGTCCTCGAGGGTTAGAGCGAACGCTGAGCCCGTCTCCTGATGACCATGAGCGGCGAATTTCACACTCGCTGTATGGAATCGAGGGCCTTGATGACAACCTGAGGCCACAAGCCAGCACAAATAACCGCAAAATGAGTGAGTGACATTAACAATAACACACTGAATGGTGTACATGTGTCATTTCTCTGCCAGCTTATACTGATTATCTGTTAAAGAAAAGTGTTATTTTAGTACTTTATTATTTTTTCCTGCTATACACACACACACACACACACACACA
>CAIGQW010056824.1:2121578-2136305 GCA_903798125.1 Danio choprae
TGTGTGTGTGTGTGTGTGTGTGTGTGTGTGTGTGTGCGCGTGTGTGCATGTGCGTGTGTGGTTTTTTTTGTGTGTGGTTTTTTTATGTGCGTGTGTGTGTGTGTGTGTGTGTGTGTGTTTTGCATGTTTGTGTGCCTGGGTGTATGTTTGGGTGTGTGTGCATACATGTGTTTGTGCGTGTGTGTAGGTTTGTGCATGTGTTTTTTTGTGTGTGCGTGTGCTTTTGCGTGCATTTGTTTGTGTGTGTGTATTTATTGGATGTTTGTGTGCATATGTGCATGCGTGTGTTTGGGCGCATGTGCGTGGGTTTGTACATGCATTTTTGTGTTTATGTGTGTGTGCGTGCGTGCGTGCGTGTGTGTGCATGTGTGTGTGCGTGCACTCTTGCTGAGTTGACTATAAGTCCTGTAGGGAATTTTAAAGAATGAATGTTGCAAAGGCCAATTAAAGCAGCCAAACACACACAGAGGGTAAACATCTGACTAATCCCACAGCATTCACGCTGTGAACACACACACACACACTTGCATACACACACAAGTTTAAGCTCATTATCAGCATTCCCTGGCACGTTGCGTGGAAAAAAAAAGCAGGGATTAAGAAAAACCAAAGCGTCAGAAACAAACTCGCAGCTTACAGATGGATAAAGGGAGTGTGACACCACTGCTAATTAAAAGAAATAAGTGAAGAGGAGTGCAATGAGAGCTAGAGAAATTCAGACATGCCACTGTAAGGAAAGGCCACTTCTGGGGTTGGAGAACAGATCGATTCATGTCGCAAATGGCATATTTGACACTTGGCAGCCGAAAACAAGAATAATAATAAAAAAAAGTGAAAATGTGTTTATTTATCTTGAGTGTTGTCTACAGTACCCTGTGATCTTGTTTGAATTCAGCATTTTCAATCACATCACTCACATGGAGACCTGGATGGCAAAATATCCACAGAACTGCAGTACAGAGCTGTCAAGACATTTGTTTCACGCCATGAATATTTAAGAATTTATGCGAACAGACAATACAGCACATGCTTCAGTATTTCAGTTATGCTAATAATGGTTTTGACAACAAAATTAAAAATGCCTTTAAATGTACTCGTCCTCGGGCCATCTGAGATGCTCTCAGTAGAGCATTAAAGAAGATTTTTCAACTAAAACTCTGGTCTTTAGTTGGTTATTCATCAAATGTGAAGAAAAACCCCTACAGAACAGTTTTAACTTACAATGGAGGAACAGATTCAAATGTTGTGATACATAACATGTTTAACATTAATAAATAACATTATTAAAAACATGCGCGCACACACATTACGAAGGAACAAGAACATTGCCACCTATTCTTTTATAGACCATTTTAGTGTGGTCATGTCATTGGCCCATAAACATTTCCTGCTTGTTATCAAACTATTTAACAACTGTAACAAGAGGCAATTCAGTCATAACTTAATGTTAAAACAGCTATCATAACATTATTTATCGATATGTGGCTCTTTTAGGATTCTCGGAAGCTACAGAAATTAAAAATGTAAAACAGGAAATACGTTGGGACAATTGCTTTTGTTTACATCCCTCAAAATGGTCTATAGCTGGCAACATTATTCATTTTCAGCATTGGGGAAAAAAAGAAAGTCATATATTACAGTCTTAAAGGGATAGTTCACCCAAAACTGAGAATTCTTTCATCATTTACTCACTTGCCACAAACATGTTTGAGTTTCTTTCTGTTGAACTCAAAATACGATATATTGAAAAATGTTGAAAACCTGTAACCATTGACTTCCATACTATTTGTTTTTCCTACTATGCAAGTCAAGGGTTACAGGCAGTGGTTCTCAATTCCGGTCCTCGGGTCCAACACTGTTATAAATATCTTCTTTTGAGTTCAACACCTATCTATCCTTTTAAGTCACTTTTACAGAAAAGTTGCTGAATGTTTGTTAATTTGAGGAAAGTAATGGGAATGTATGTTATGTTAGTTTTGCATTTTATTTAATTGCAAGATAAGCTTAAAATTGTAGTATGTATTTTTTTCAAACACATATTTATTGATGTACATTTAAAGAAATATAATTCTTGCTGAAATGATTCAGTCAGTCAAGGCATATTTGATTACACAGACAGCAGCAGGCTTTAAGACCAAAGAGACACACACTGACATGCATCCTACATTCTGCCAACTGTTTACATTCACTTACAACATAATTAGCTGTATACAGAACATCATTTGACAAAATGGCATTCTTGTCATTTAAATGTCTTTTATGTTTTACAGAATAATTTAGTCATACAGGTGAAGAACGGCATACAAATGACTAAATAATGACAGAATTTTCCTCCATGAATTTTCCAAATGGGCAGAGTTGCCGAATATTAATCGATCTTAATAGGTAAAATTAGGTGTAATTTAGCAAATGATGCAAATATGGATTAAAATGACGTTTGTCATCAAGATTCTACTTGTTTATGCATCAACAGCAGCAACAAAAAGGCTCTCTTGATGTTGTGTTAAAGGGATAGTTCACCTAAAAACAAAAATTCATCAACTTCCATAGTAGGAAAAAATACTATGGAAAATCAACGGATCTCAGCAAACAGCACTCTTCATAATATCTTATTTTGTTTTCAACAGAAGAAAGAAACTTAAATAGGTTTAAAGGGCACCTGTTTAACCCCTTTTTCAAGATTTAATATAAGTATTTTGTTAATGTGTCTGTAAAGTTTCAGCTCAAAATACCCATCCGATTATTTATTATACCTTTCTGTATATTGGAAATTTAAGCTGTTAGGGCATTGTAGCTGTTTTGTTGCCTGTGCCTTTAATGCAAATGACTTGGTTCTCCTCGCCCACCGTTCCCACGTGCGTGTCAGGGCCATAGAGATCTCTCTGTATTGCTCTGATGGGTGTCTCACACACACACACGTTTAGCTTTGCACTGTTTTTACGTAGCAAATGTGACAGGATGCACGTTAAAATACACTGCTATATGGACATCCGTTATGTTAATGAATAAAATTAACATAATTTAAGTCCACAAACCAGGATTGAAGCGTCTTCTTTTATAATTGTACTGACACTATGCGGCTGTGGTGATAAATTAAGTAGCGATTTTACTGTATTTATTACAAACATGCACTGTTTTAAAAATGTTTTAAACTTGTAAAACTCATTCTTGCCGCGCAGATGATCACAGAGAGCTAAACAGATCTTTTAAACCCAGTTGCTTTGCACACGTCCTGTCTTATGGATATGATTACACGCGTTACTACGGAGACATGTTAAAACAAGTAAAGATGAGTAAATGATGACAGAATTTTAGTTTTTGTGTGAACTATCCCTTTAAAAACACCCAAAGAGCCCTTTTTTGTTGTTGCATGAACTAATACAATCTTGATAACAAAACGTCATTTGCATAATGAGGAGAATTCTCATAGAAGGACCAAAAATTAAGCTATAAACGTTTTTTTAAATCAGCTGGCTTTAATTTAAGCCATTGTTGTAAGTGTTTTTTGCTTAAAAGTTTGTTTTTGTTATTTTTTTATGGGTCTTTGAATCAAATATTGTCTTCTCTGTGAAAGTTTTGAACCTAATTTTGAATACTTGCTCTGGGTGAAGCTTTTTGTTGCGAACATTATAGCATCAAAGTCTTAGGACAAAAGAACAATTTTTCGTGCTGCATTTGTCCATTTAGTTAATTTTGGATGTTGTTATATCTGTGAGCATAACACAGCTGATATCCCAGACCCTGCGGCTTTTCCACACACTCCATGCGCAGTTTGTTTTGGAAAGATCCGCTGAGGGGTCAGTGTGTTTGGAGGGAGCTGGTGGTCTGTGGTTTCAGCCACTGAGAGTTTGTGTCTGATTGTGGTCTAATGTTTATAAATGAACAGCGGTGGGGTGACGTTAATGAAGCCCCACAGCGCTGTCGGTTCAACAAAGTTAGACGCTCCAATGATGAATGGATCAGAAGACATTCAACACACAATATAGAGGAACATTACCCTTTTCCCGTTGATTTATTTCACAGACATTATGGAGATGAGTTTTCTCGCTAATTCTCTTTCCCTCGCTTTCGGCTAGTCGGTGAGTGCTCATTTAAAGGAATGGTTCAGCCAAATATGAAGATTCTGTCATCATTTATTCACTTTCCAAACTCGTATTCTTCTGCGAAACACAAAAGAAAGAATCATCCTTTATGCAGAACTGCTGGTGTGCGTTAATAATACAAATATTGTGCAGATTAACAATAGCAAGTGACACAAACTGAAGAAGTCTGTTCTTTTTAGGCTCGGTGAGCTCTAACAGGCCTCCCATAATGTAACTAAATCTAGTATCTTACAGTCTTGTCTAATGGATATAATCTTTCACAACTTCTGATTGTTAATTACACATGCAGACAGCAAACTGGGTAATGCCATAAACAGACATTCGCGGAAAATAACCATCTGTTAAATGCCGAATACTCCACTGAGACATCGGATTGTGTATTTTGTTTAATGCGACATATGGTTGAAGATCTTCTCAGTTCCGCATGCTCAACTTTTGCTCGCTTGGAGACATGACGTCAAAGGGGAGGTTAAAAGTTCAGACCCGAGTCAGGGTGACCTAAAAAGCAATGTTAGTGAGATCCCAGACCTCCTCTATCAGCGCTCTGCCCCTAATTGCTTCTGGGACTGTCTCTGTAGCCTTTAATAGAAAGCAGTTGTTAAATGATTGCTACGGCCCTGTTTACACCTGCTAGCAACATGTTATTTTTGGCTGCACAATTATTATCTCTAAATATACCAAAATTAGATTTAATCTAACAACAAATTATCAGTGTTTTTTTTTTGTAAGCGGATAATAAAGTGCCCTTACTATGCTGTTTTAAGCTATGCTTGATTTTGTTTTGGAGGTCTCCTATTAGAGGTTTACGTTATATCCATGCAAGGTCAAGCAGCACAATATTCTTATAATATATATTGCAGCATCAGCTCTTTTATTTTAAACTCAAAAATTTACGTTTGCCGTTTGTTCAAACTACTTGTTTAAAATGAGTTGAAACAACAGCATTCTTGAGGGGTTTTTTTTAGATTTAAATTTGAAACTTAAATTTGAAAGTTGTCCCAACAAAATTTCAGCTCATTTTAAATAAGTAGTTTGAACAAGCAACAAAAACATGCTTTTAAGTGTACCGTGTCTGAAATCAACTCAAAGATCCGGTCTCTCTAAACCACACCTTTCCTAAAGAGCATACCCTACTCTGATTGGCCAAATGGCTTAGTCTGTTGTGATTGGTCTGCAAATGTCCATCAATTAACAAACCTTGAATTTCAGCTCTAGAAGCTTCCTCCACACTGTGATATGAACAGTAATGCTGGTGTTGGTTTATTGTGTAATTCCAAGTTCAAGTCCTCATTCTTAGGAAGGACATATTTGGACGGCCAGTTAGGATGGTCAGTTTGGTTTTGTAGAGGAGATTGTCAACAACAGGTTCAAGTCCTTTCCAGGCCTACAACTACAGTTTTTGAGAGTAGTGATGGGTCTCTGTAACCCACAATGTATCCTCTGCACGTGTATCAGTGTTTCCTCTGAACATTTCAGAATCAGAATCGGTTTATTGCCAAGTGTGCTTACACACACAAGGAATTTGTTTTGGCTACAGAAGCTTCCAGTGTACATAAAGTGACAAGTAACAACACGAAATATATATGAAAAAGACAACAAACATTAAACAGAGATGCAATCAGCCAAAAAGCTCTGGATGATGAATTGTATGTACAGATTTGTTCTAAATATACAAGTTATAAGGTGCTGTGTACAAATGCGTAGAGAAAGAATTGCATTGTATATTGTTATAAGGTGCTGTGTACAAGTGTGTATGAGAAAGTATTGCACATGTTTATTGCACAGTAGGGGAATATTTAACTGTTCATGAGGTTGATGGCCTGAGGAAAGAAACTTTTCCTGTGTCTGGCTGTTTTTGTGCTTGGTGCTCTGTAGCGCTGACCAGACGGTAACAGTTCAAACAGGAAGTGCGCTGGGTGTGAGGGGTCCAGAGTGATTATTGTAAGCCCTTTTACTCACTCTGGAAGTGTACAGTTCTTGAAGTGTAGGAAGTGTAGTGCCAGTGATTCGTTCAGCTGTCTGGACTATTCGCTGTAGTCTGCGGAGGTCGGTTCTTCTTTCTATTTCTTTCTATTTCTTCTTTCTGCCTTTGTTGGTTTGTGTTGAGTTTCTTCTTCAGGGTTTTGAATTTATTCCACAAATTCATGCAATGACACTGAAAGAGTAGATCAAACTCATTCAGAGACTAAAAAATCAGGAACCGGAGAATGTTCAACAATGTTAATCATAAAGTAAAAACAAAATGTAAACATCCACACCACCAGCCTCGCTCTAGTGCCACAGCTCTCTGCCTCGCCCTATAAGCATCACAGCAATTCAACCAATCACAGATCTTGTACTCTGCATCATTGCGGCCTGTAGTTAAATTTTTGAGGGTTGCACCTCAGGTTGTGTATCTATGTACGTTGAAGGCTTCGAACCTTCCGAAGAGGTATAAATTGGCCTTAAAAGTAGAGCATCATTTCTTTTTACTCCAAACCATTGAACACTATAAGCTGGCAAATTTATTACAAAAAATGTATAGGTTTGTGCAGCAACTAAAGGTCTAATTACTGACGAGTCCTTTCGGGCAGTTCAGAATTGGCTCTTTCTTTCAGGAGAATCAAAGGTGCACTTTGATCTTTGAAACACGGCAGAGCTTTTACATTGACAAACTGCTATATTACACACTAATATGAGGTGAAAATGAGGCACAGGAGGGAAGCGGCGCGTGTGACTAGAATAGGAGTGAGTTTATTGACTTTTGTCTGTTTTTGAAAAAGTAGAGAGTGATTGAAGAAAAATAGCATAAAGCCAGGGTTTTCAGATGCTTTCTGTGAGAATCTATAATGTGCATACAATAGACTTGTGCTTTTTTTTTTATGAAGCCAGAGGTAAGGCTTTGTGAATATAGAAAAGCAGAAATATACACTATGTACTGTATTATTACTAGTACTAACTATGCATATACAATTATTACTTAGCTATACACATAACCTAAGTCAGACTATACAAGTACTTTTACATAATACAGAACAATATTGTGCAAAGAGGCATTTAAGGTTAAAAAGCAAGTAGTGAAACATGCAACTGATGCTGTAGGTTGTGTGACATTGCTGCAACCTAGTTCATGAATTGTTCTTCATTAATGAGAAAAGATTTAGTGTGTCCCCCAAATTCATAGCATATTTAAATGAGTATTCTGGGCTTGGCAAACCATCGTTAGAAACAAATCTCCAAATCTCTTCTCTCCAAATGCATCGGATATTTTAGAGGGAAAAAATCATGTTGCACTACTTTTTCAACCTTAAATGCCTCTTTTGCACAATATCTTTCACAATATTGTTCTGTATTATGTAAAAGTAGTCTTAGGTTATGTGTATAGTTAAGTAGTTATTGTATATGTATAGTTAGTACTAGTAACTATACTTATATTACCTCCCCAGTATGTTATTTATAGGTTTAAAATAGCTTTTATGTCCAGTGTTGTTTATATCCTGCGAGACACAACATTTCATTCCACTTTGTCCACACATGACAATAAAGGTCAACTTTTGATAGTTACCCATATTGTCTACTATTTCTAGAAGAAATGTCAAAGATCTGAGCACAACGCATTGTGATAGTTGATTATTAATCTAACCTATCGATTGACAATATTTATTTAATGTCATCTGCTTTAAAGTTCATCTGCCATAAATTTTGAGCTTTGATAGATACTTTTGTCCATTAACTAATGAATGCATCATTATGCAAACGCATGAGGACATTTCTCTGCATGAAAGACCTTCAAATGGAAGCTTAACATGCTACTAGGATAATAAATATAAACAGTGCCGGCCCGTAGGGTTGAGGGACCCTAGGCGAGATAAAATATTGGGCCCACTGGTGTAAAAACAGTGAGAAGAAAGCACAAAAAAACTATTTTAATTTTTAAGTGTATAAATTTGTATTAACTGTAACATATTTAACCTATAATACATATGTACAAATATTTGCTCAGATTTAAACAAATAAGATGGCAAGCCAGAAAACACTCATTTAAAAAAAAAAAAAAGTATATAAGTATGACATATACAAATAAATCATGAATCAAATTTGTTATTTTGTAAATGAATAACACACAAATATATGCATAAATAACTGCAGGAGACATTTTAGCATGTTTTTACACAGATTTACACAAACAAAACTTTGCAGTAGATGTTGGACAGTAGATAAGATTCGATTTTAACAAAAGGAAAGGGGACGGGTTTTGGTGGAAACCTGTTTTTTTCAGCAGGGTGAATTAGTGGGATTGATAATTAATTGATTATTTAATGAAACATGCTGAATGTGGCCTCTTTTTGTCTCACGTATTACACAAGCATTTCTGTGATCACGTGCATCGTTGCATTTATTAAAACAAGTCCTAATACTACACTACTAAATAATGTATTATGCATAGCAGAACACACATTACTTTGAGCTTACCTTTCTTCCTCTGCTTTTCTTTTATTCCTTTTTCTGCTCCGGAAAAGATGCCGTTTGGATGGCATTTCATTTCAAATGAAAATTCGATTAAAAATAGCAACGACTCTTGTGACGTTAAAGACTTTAAGACACTTTTTTCGGCTTTATATCCAACGTGAGCAATTTGGGGAGATATGTGGAATCTGTGTAGGAATACGTTACGTCATTCTAGTCCACCCAATAGCCGATCACAGGCTGGGTTATGCAAAATAGAGTGTGGTGCTGCTGGGTTTGTTTCTAATATTTTCTGCTTTTATTCATTCTGTTGTTGTGTATGTATTATTGTTTTAAGCTATTTGTCATGTATGAATTATACAGAGCTATTATTTTAACGAAATGTGGATTTTCTTTTCACCGTCGTTGTGAATTGTATCGCATTTAATAAGGTTTGTGCATTGCGCAATGCTTGAGGTTTAAACGTTCGCGCTCGTCCCTGTGCTTATGTTCACAGTAAATCTAATATAAGAGCAGCGTTTGTGGGCCCCTCCAAGAATCGCGGGGCCCTAGGCAACTGCCTATATTGCCTGTAGGACGGGCCGGCACTGAATATAAAGGAAACATGGAAGATATAAGATGTGACAAGATGATTGACAGAGCAGTGACAAAATGTGGGTAACTAAGCAACAGAGTGCTCTGTAAATGATTTCATTTGTCCCAAAGCTTGCCTACTCTTCTGATACACTTTTATAGAAAAAAACTAATACTTTTTAGGGAATATTAGTATACTATAAGTAGTCACATTAAAACTACATGAACAGTGTATACCTATCTACCAATGTACTACTATCTAGTATGCAGTTTTGATATCCATGGGTATAAAACTGGATCCTGATTGTTGTTTACCAATGACAAAATTCACCTGTGTGTCTGCTGCATGTAAAATGAGAGCTGTGTCTCATTATCCATTGGTTTGTGTGTGTGTCTGTGTGTGAATTGAAAAGTTCTGCTGAAATGAGTGAATGCCCTCCCTCTGACCCCTCAACAAGATGACCTACTTTTCTGACAGAACATTGTTCTTCTGTCGGGAAAGCGCCTCTCCTCTCCCTCATTTCTTTCAGGATGTAGTTCCACTGTAAGTAGGCTGCTTTCTCTGTGTATTTAGCATTCTACAATTAAAAAACAAAACAAGAGTGTAGTTTGTTTTCTTTGTTTTTATCCCAGGGTGTCAAGTGCATCAGTTTACAAAGTAGATCTAACATCTGTCACAAACACTCCAGGTTTGACTGTGTAGAAGCACGAGTAGTGACTCTATTCCGAAACCTAGTGAGCAGGGCTATTTTATTATTTATTTTCTTTCATAGTATTTATTTATTTATTTTTATTAGCTTTTATTTTCTGTTTTCATTTCAATTTTAGCAACCATGTGATCTTTTTTTTATTAAAGTCTGCGTGAACTGTAAGTTGCTGAGACCTGTATTTCAGTTTGTTGATTTACTTTCAACTGAAATGGAATATTAAGTAGGGGGCGGGGCTTTCTTTTTGCACATTATTCCCTCATAGCAATCTAACAGTAAGAGGGTTGTGGCTAAGAATACTCACAGGCCACTTTATTAGGTACACCTTAACTCTACCGGGTTGGACCCCCTTTTGCTTTCAGAACTGCCTTAATCCTTCGTGGCATAGATTCAACAAGGTACTGGAAATATTCCTCAGAGATTTTGGTCCATATAGACATGATAGCATCATGCAGTTGCTGCAGATTTGTCGGCTGCTCATCCATGATGCGAATCTCCCGTTCGACAACATCCCAAAGGTGCTCTATTAGATTTCGATCTGGTGACTGTGGATGCCATTTGAGTACAGTGAACTCATTGTCATGTTCAAGAAACCAGTATAAGATCATTCGCGCTTTATGACATGGCGTGTTAACCTGCCGGAAGTAGCCATCAGAAGATTGGTACACTGTGGTCATAAAGGGATGGACATGGTCAGCAACAAAGCTCAGGTAGGCTGACACGATGCTCAATTGGTACTAATGGGCCCAAAGCGTCTTGACCATGTCTACATGCCTAAATGCATTGAGTTGCTGCCATGTGATTGGCTGACTAGAAATGTTTGTTAACGAGCAGTTGGACAGGTGTACCTAATAAAGTGGCCGGTGAGTGTATCTAAATATATTTGTATGACTGCAGTTTAACTACAATTACCAATAAAAATAGAAATACAAATACAAGCAGTTAACATGCTCAGTGTAGCAAAATCATGCAAAAAAGGTCTTTTTTTTTATATGTTGTTAAACCATGGTTAATTTTTGTAAGGAAATCCATCTGGGAATTTATCAGATCACTGAAGTGCAGTGGTTCAGTTGAATTTTTTTCCAGTTACAGTTCAGTCACCTTTTTTTTTTTTTTTTTAGCAGTCAGAGGTTTGCATTAAAGCACGTTCGACTGCAGACAGTTTTACTGGTGTGAGGCGACTTCATATGTCAGCGAGAAGAAGTGACTCCAGTGTGACATTAAAAGTGTCCCCCTGCGTGCGTGGCTACATGCTCCGATTTAATTGGTTGTGTTGTCGACGTTCGCGCTCACTCATGCTGCGAGCGCTGCATGTGCGTGTGCGTTTCTAAGACATTAGCTTGGATATATTATCTCACTGTCTGTGTTGTTAATGGCTGCTGTAGAACGTGTCACTCAGATGAATGAGTCATTAGGAGTTTATATTCGAAACTCTCCGTCATGACTTGAATATAAATATGAGCTGATTTTTTCTGACACTCAGGGTTGGAGTTTCCTTCTGTTAACAGGGTGTTTTCTGTAGGTCTGTATGCAGCAGATGACCTGACTGACACGTGGAAAGGTACAGTGAAGTGTGTGAGGTGTCGCTAACAGGCAGACTGCTGGCGTACCAGAAAGTACAGAGAGCCAATTAGAGCGTTTTCTCTCTCTCTCTCTCTCTCACACACACACACACACACACACACACACACTACTCTCCTGTGAAGACATTAGCTCTGTTTCAAACCCTAGTGAGAGCTGCCTACATTATGCTGCTTTCTAAGATGCTTTATTTTTGCCAAAATTTAAGGCATATGGGTAGTTGACAAAATGCTTTTTATTTTTTTTGTAAAACATAATTTTGGAAAAATATTTATTTATATAGTTTGAAGTCTGGTTAGGATAAGATCTTAATTGTATCTATTGTTTTTTTTTTTACTAAAATGTACCTTAAATGTGACATAGCAAAAATGTAGAAAAGCTGCTTTGTATGATCTACAAAGTTCAAAGTGTCATATAAAGATAGCATGAGAGCGATTTATCTTCATTTTTGGACACACAGTTTTATATAATGCTATTTATTTTATATGAAATTTTGAGCATTATCTTTTTCTCTCCATTACTTGTTGGACATTTTCAATGAATGTGGTGTCACATCAAAGGACAGTTTTATAGTGGTTCCAAAACGTACCTGTCAACATTGACGTGTAAAAATACGGGATACTTCCATAACTGTTTATGCTTATTTAAGACAAAATTATTATGTGTCAGGATGGATATGTTTACATATTATTAAGTGTATTTGTCTGTTTAAAAACAAACCCAAATCCCAAAGTGTCCACTTTCTCACCTCTTCAAATCACATGCACAGAAGCTGATCTGGGATACATGAATTGACTGATTCAAAAGTTGCATAGGAAGGGCGATGATCGACGCTAAAGTCCCTTTAAGGCAAGGGACTTTTCATTTCACTCGATGGCCATCTTTGAAACGCCTCTCGGGCCGTATGCTTGGGCATTCTGTCTGAATGGGGAAACATCAAATTCTCCAAAACTGTTTGCCAAGCTTGCGATTACATTACATATTTGGATATTACTGTCTCATAAGATTAGTTGCTAAACGTCTGAATCAAACTAAATCTGCATTTTTCAGGTTGCCCAAGCTAATGCGCATGCTCAGTCAAAAGTTCATGACACCAACCTCATTTATGGCCATGTTACACATCATCATCCTCTGAATAAAGCTTCATCAGATCACTCTGGTCTTCAGAAGTAATTCGCCACTTGGTCTTAATGGCGAATCTCCTCCAGAAATGACAGCAACGTTTTGTTTATAATCTTGTGGGTGTTTGAGTAGTTGCTGTCATGTGATGTGCATTTGACAGGACGGATTGTACCTCTGTACCTTTTTCAAGTATAGTTTTTTCAAGTATAGATTTCAAGCTTTATTTGAATATATTTCTTATGTCTGTGAAGCAAGTATTCGCTGAGATTCCAGTGTGTTTGTTGACCTCAAAACTGTTGTAAAAGCACTCGTCTGGTCCGAGCTCCTCCCCCGGAGAATTGTCAGTCTATAGCGATCAATGATTGGCTCCTGTACTAGTCGGCGGGGCTTCATTCGACATATTGACCGTTACACTTTCCCCCATTCAAAACTATACGAGTGACATGTCTTGTGTATTCTATCATCTTTGTCGACGCATAGCTTTAATGGAAATGAAGTGAATGCTGCCATTTTTAAAATTCATTTCAACGTGCTTTTAAGCCAAAATAAACCAAAAGCATAATTCTCTTGAACGGCTCTTGCAATTATATCACATTTGAGATTGCCTCTTTGATGCTACTTTCACTTTTCATAGAAATACAGGAGAAATACAGGGGAAAAACGGGATGATAGTGGGATAAAATGGTAAATTACAGTAAAAACAGGAGGGTTGATAGGTATACTTCAAAAACGTTTTCTGTGGAATTTGCCGATTTAGAATTAGCAGATAGTGTCACCAGAGGACATGGTTTTTGTGGCAAAATGTATGAAGTTCTTATGTTTTTCAAAATATATGGATGACAAAAATGGCGTTTACTACAGTAGCCACTTATCATTTGATAATGATTTCATGATTTTCTTTTTTTTCATTTATAAGACTTGTAATTTATTGAGACCAGTTTTGGACAGTTTTGATATTTGGCTCAAAATGTAATATAACAAGAGGTCCATGGAAGACATGTTTAACCATTTACTGCATTTAAAATGATGACAATACTAATTATATTAATTTTTGTCATGTGCAAATGCTATGTCATGTCAACAATCCATATACAGGGGGGGAAATAAGTATTGAACACATCACCATTTTTCTCAGAAAACAATTCTAAAGGGGCTGTTGACCTGAAATTTTCACCAGATGTTGGTAACAACCAAAGAAATCCAAATATGTAAAGAAAACCTAATTAGTTTACATTTAGTTTACAAATTAAGCAATAAAATATGAAATGAAATGACAGAGGAAAAAAGTATTGAACACATGAAGAAAGGGAGGTGTAAAAAGGCAGTGAAAGGCCAGACAGCAGCTGAAATCCCACAGTATTTCTTCAGCAACCCTTGGCCCTTCCAGCTAATATTCACATAATGAGGAAGGGCAGAGGGTTGCTGAAGAACTACTAAGAGATTTCAGCTGCTGTATGGGCTTTCACTGCCTTTCTACACCTCTCTTCATGTGTTCAATATTTTTTCCATGTGTCATTTAATTTTATTTCACATAACTTAATTTATAACCTTATTAATATCAATTTCTTTGCGTATATGGCTTTCTTTAGTTATCAACATCTGGTGAAAATTTCAAATCAACGGCGGTGTGGTATGTACATGCATTCAGAGTTCAATTGAAAATGCTTTTTAAATTTCACTCTAAATTCAGATACTGCACTAGTTAGTTGGAATATGATTTCAGTGGAATTGAAATAAATCGAAGATCAAAGAAAACCATATAAACTAATTACGAAATGTAATCTAATTACCAAAGAACATTTTAAGTCAGAGTCTTGAAGTCTGCCAGTTTTTGTAGCTTGCATTCATTAGAGTTGACAAGAAATGAAAATCTAATTAAACAGAAGTGAAACAAACTGAGCTTATTCTAAACAGTTAAACCTTAAGATTCAACAGGGTGTGTATATATTTAAAGTATGCATACTTTTTAATCACATTATCCTAGACTTATCTTCCGGTGAATCACTAAACATTTAAAAATCCAAAAATCAACCACAGAGCCATTTTGATTTTTTAGTAATCTGTTTAAAAAAAGACTTACTGCATTCATCACAGCTTTAACTGTTGAACATATTTACGTTGGGTTTTAGTAATTTCTGCTTTTAACTGTGTCAGTATAAATCTTTTTCTAGTCCATTTGTTTAAGATGCCATGAA